>LUCM01002096.1:0-54184 GCA_008360955.1 Fasciolopsis buskii | reverse complement strand
CTACCTGCGCTCGATGCAATGGGCAGCGCGGTCCTGATTATCCTGCGCGACGACCGATGCAGTATGGAATTATTCGCAGGCGTGTAACTCATGGGGAATAATCGACGAATGCTGCTAGGGAGTCCAGCCGCTAAGCAGAAAAACTATTAGGGTTCTCAACCAAAGCCTTTGGTTCTGACAAGAACCTGACCACAAGGCAGCGGGGAATAACTGATTGGGAGCCCATCTACTTGGATCAATTATTCTTCCACTGGTTTTTCCGACTGAGCTGCCAAGATAGATCAACTCCTGACTTGGAGGACCAGGAGACTACTTTGTCAGGCCTCTACCCATTGACCTTCCAGTCATGATTGTATCTTCGGCTTGAGAGAAGCCATCCTGTATAGCTCGTTGTATCATGGAGGCACGCAAGCCGTCACACCACTTCAAGGTGTAGTCTCGCTGTGGCAGGCTTGGCATAGGCTCTATGGATCATTTCATATTTCGCTTTCAATATATCTAGGCATTGGTTTGTTCGTTTAGCTGAGCGATTTGACTAGAAACGTTTCATCACCAGTCGAGATGATATAGATGCTTTGGTCTTGTGATGTGCACTTGCGTGCATCTTCCTACTTATATTGGTCACCCTACCATCTATAATCGGTTCTCATTGACTGCTTTGGGTGGAGTTAGGGCAGAGATGCTGGCCAGTTGTTTTGTTCCTTATCGCCTATGGATAATGCATTGTAAGCTGAATCAGCTTCCATTTTCAATAGTTTTTGCTGGTTGATCCTTCAATCGCATCAGTCGGTTTCTGTTTATCGGTCTCTCTGAGGAATGCCAAGCTTCCCGAAATTCCCTTGCGTGTTTTATCCTACCGTAGACAGCGATTTTCACTTTTCAAAGTTGAATTTGTATCCTTCGCGGTCTTCAGCGACTGAGATTAGGGAGTCGATCGTGTCTTTTTGTTGCTCGTGAGTTCATGTCACAAGTTTTTTCGGTTTGTCCGGCGTACTGCTTTTCACAGTTTCGGCAATCATTTTGATGGATGACAATGGCTCGATTTCTATCTTCTATTTCTTTCGTCTTCGATAGAATCTTTCTTAAAGTTTTTGACGGCCTGTCAGCCACTTCGATTCAACGAGGCTTGAGTAGTCTCGTCGTTTCCGGGATGTTCGTTTCGTTTTCCGGTTTGTCCGGTGATTGTCTCGGAGTGTTGCTTCTGGTTGGCGTTTTGTCTAATAAAGTTTCGGATGTAGCCATTGCACAGGAGCATTTAAAACAGGCATGTATAGGTATATGCATACATACGCCAAGTACGTATGTATGCACATTCCCATAGTACTTATATATTATATATACATGTGTATAGATAGGTAATGGAGAATCGGAGCGGGTATGGGTACTGGAACAACTGTTGGAGTTTGAAGATTTGGTGACTTCTTACACAACTGTCAAAAAACCCTGCTTGCTGCTTAATTGCGAAGCATTACGGAGGCTCTCAGCTTTAGCACTACCAGATTAACGAGATAATCATTTGAGCCCTTAAATTTGGGAACAGTCGATTTCCGCCATAAAGGGACTTATTCAGAATACCAGACTTTTTGAAACAAAAACTGGGGTTCTGTGGAAAGCTCCTTCTCATCGTGAAGTGAAGTTCGTCATACCGTGGCACGACCACGTCTCAAGGCTTAGATATTCCTGCGGATCCCCGCTTCCGAATGTGGATCTGTCTAATTAGGCCACGGGGTGTCGCGTTAGGTGTCAGAATGGTTGAAGTTGGAGGCAGCTGAATTGATTTAGTTCCTTCATCCTATTCTTTTACCGGAGATTCGGATTAAATAATTGTGAGATTGTGGGAGTTCCTTATTGTGGAAGAATGTCCCATCTCTTATGCACAATGAGATCAGTGTAAAATCACCGAGTTCTACAGTTTGCGCGACCTCAGATCATACGCAATATCAGATCGATCCCATGGGTTCAAAGCAGTATAGCAGGAGATCAGTATGAGACCCATCAGGACTGGTGCTATACACACGACAAATTAGTGCATTAGACAACGAAACGCGTGTGCAGCCAATGGAAAGTGGTCGGAAATCGGACAGATAAGCGACAGGTTAGTAAAGATTTACTTATACCAACAAAGCAAAGTTATCGTCTAACAGTCAAGTTGAACGCAGTCAGATCATGTCATGTGAACAAAAAAGTGGGTCGGTTATACAGCCGAATTGGATAACAACGGTGGCAAATAAGGGTCAAGCGGACGCACAGTGTTGTCGGCAGATAATTGGTGGGCACGGCCCCATATCGGACAAGATACAAACGTAAACACAAAACAGACTAACTTGAAAATCAAGTGCCCGCAACAGATTAGCGGTCAGACAATACTAGGGTGAGGAACATGGTCATAGTTTGGCGTATTTGTTCGTCTGTATGTGCGCAGGGATACACAAGTGCATACAAATATAGGAGTACTAATGCCGTGTGGTCGGGCGTTAATGAGTGCACGCCTTTAGCGATCTGCTGTTGAGTCGCTGGGTATCAAACGACCAAGTCTCGTGCTTAGTTATGCTCACTGCCAACAAAAGACTGGTGTGCGCCGAGAATGCACAAGCTAACACCAGAAATCCAGGATAAAACGGCACAATGGGTCAGGCCATAACTCATTAGGCCAACACAATACATGGTGCTAGTGGACGATCAGTGCTGATTTCTGTTATCAGTCGGCATCTATTCCGACCTTTTGTTGATCTAGGTCCAGGGTGGACTTAGAGAGAGCAAAAGCCAATTGGCGTACCGGCGGTTCGAGTGCCTAAAGTTCGTACGAGCAAAACACGCGGTGATCTGACGACAGAGCCACCGGCCGTTCCGTTTTCCGGCCGTCCAGAATCGAGACCAGGATGGTCTCCCAAAAACACCTCGTTCAAGCCTAGCTAACCTACTCTCGTATCCATGTTTTTAATGGGCCGGTTTCCTTTTTGCAGGACGTGTAAGTTGTAGTAGAATATATCTGCAATTGCATCTAAACTGCAGTCTGTAGGGGCATAAGCCAAACTGACAAGCATTGTCTATCGGAGCAGCGGTTGCTCACTTTAAACTAAACTCCAAGTCCCAAGACTTTCGGTTGGAATTCATCTCAGTAACGGCCTGAGCTCTCACTGTGAGCCACACATTCATTAGCAACACCGGAGACCGCAGCCCTAGGGACTCCAGATAGGCGTTATTGGTGGGATATTACAATTCCATTTCGCCCGACTTACTATCACATCTTAAGTGTTGGGATATGATGTCAAGGTCAAGGTCGTTTGTCTTTCATCTTTTTTGTAATGACTCTTGGTAGCAATGGAGCGTGCCCTTTTCACTACTCGTGCGTCAAACGCACAGAAAAAGTAAAACTGTGGGGATGGATTGGATGTGGACGTCAGCCGAACGACAAAACTAGAGACTTATATACTTGTCTTTTGGGTACACGTTTACGACTGGGGTCTCCAGCTTACTTGCTGAACTCGTTCATTATCCAAACTGCATTAGCGTTTGCACGCCTGATGTGGTTATTTAAAAAGATGGTCGGGGACAAAGAAGAACATCAGCCGGCAGGGGCGGATTCTATGGGACTTTGATGCTAGACGATACCAAAAGACGGACAGAAATTCCCTCAGTAGAATCGACTGTTTATCCCGAAGGATGAATTTATTTTAATGGGGTGGGGTCTGGAGTCACGATAACCAGTAGGCATGTCCAGTTCAAAAATATCAGCGGGCCACGTCTCCCTAAAGCATTATAATCATTCTGTGGCAAAAACAGTCCTGTTTCATTTTGGGTCGCGAGTTTTGTACTGCCTGACCACAATGCAAAGGAGATCGTCTTATTTGTGGATGGGTCTCCAGCTTTCCTGCAGCCAAGCGCAGCCTGCAGTTAATCAGTAATGAATCAGATGAACCGGTAGCCAGTCCAGCGATTAATTCACCTCTTTTGGCGAAGCCTGTCTGACCAGTGGAGCACGACAAAGAGCATAACACTGTTTATTCGACGAGTCACTCGCCGCATCGTAGTACCACCAGCGAATTTGTGGCGCGAACGTTTGCCAATCGAAGGGATGTTACATCCTTGACGTAGCCGCTGCTTGTCTGCAACCTGTTTAAATAATGTGTCCGTTTTGCTCCCAGCTAATCACCAATTTGATGGTCATTTTCCTATTCGCAACCTGTAGAAACGCCGGGTGGCATACATTTCGTTTGTGACAAGAATCATGCATGAATGTAGATGGAGGAGCAAGCCCGATAGCCACTAGGGCCCGGCACACGATAGGGGGAGGGGAAAGAGAACCGACAACTCTGGAACTGGGGGAAACGAAAAGAGAATGCACAATGTGGTGGACGAGTGTTCGTCACGCGCAAAACGTAACCCAACCAACGACCTCTACTAAGCTTGATACGCTATAATAAAATGTTCTCACAGTCGTTATCCAGTGCTGGACTCCTAACCTGCACATTACGTATTCGGTCACTCCATCAAATCCTAGCGATACTACTCAGACATCGATAATAGTATGCCTCCAAGCGACGAGTAACTTCGGCACTCCATATCTGATCCCACTGCAGTACTGTACACACTACCTTTCAACTTCAGTGAACTTTCAGGACGAATCCGCTCTACACCTGGGTGTACGCGCGCCAACGTTTGCTACGGCGCTACTATCTTCAGTCAGAAAGCTGCCTAGGTAACTGGTATGGTCAGTTCAGCTTGTACGACCGTTATTCGCACATCAATGTACTCCGGCTTTGGTTGATTCTTTACAGCATCAACTACTCAAAGAGGTATAATGGAAGATCGACTGCAAAACAATGAATTGAAAAACTTTATAGATGAGAATAGACTTCGGATGCAAGAACGTCACTGATTGCGACGTTCAGTCATTTTACCTATTGTCTCTTGCCATCGCTTGGGGATGTAGATCTCGCGAAACCCAACCCGATAGTATAACTGCACCCACACGAGCCAGTCCACTAAGGCTTTCATACTTTTCGCCACGCCAGCGACTGGTCGTCAACCATTTTTCAACCATTATCTACCCCGGAAAACAAAGTACAAAGAGGTAGTCGTTCTGCGCGCATGCTTAACGCACGGTAAATCCACCTTAACCTACTCATTTTCAGTGCCTGTTCTAAAGAACGAACTACAGGACCCAGTACATTATATCTAACATTTGAGTTGCTCACAAAACTCTCCCAAGATGCTCCACCGATATTAGGAAAACAGCGATTTTCGAACACCGAAAGTGTTCGCACAACGACCCCATCTCGGAGGCATATAATAGTAACGACCTCGCTGTTTGGTGTGTTTACTCGACCTTTGACCGACAACCGGACTTCACGCCGACGCCATAGGTTGCTCAAGTTGTTGAATGCCAGTCGAGCCTTCTGTATGCGCGAACACACTTCATCCGAAATACGACAACCAGTTGAGACGCAACCGCCTGCGTAACCTTACCCAGGCGTTCCCCTGCAAGAACGATTTTCGGATAGATGTGATCATAACGGCTTGAACATGAATCATTAAAAACAAGTTCGCCTGGATTACGTGTTCTGACTAGCACTTTTTGTCAACTTATTGTGATCATAAAATGGGGGCGCTTTGGACCGCCATACCCTGAAATTAGAAAACTGCTAGATCTTACTGTACATTTCCGTTCATTGTTTTGCTCTTTGACACTGCCATCGTCAGCGACGAGTAAGTGCGCTGCCACGTTGGCAAGTGGATAAAATCCACAGTGGCGCTAAAATAAATTGACTTGAGGTTTTTAGTGAATCAGCTGGCTCAGGAATTTTTCCTCACGTTTTTGTCAGTGGAGTGATTCACAACCATGATTCCGCTGGTTGTCGTCTTTTGGCAAAACAGTCATCTTCCTTGTTTATTTCTTTCTGCTTCACGTATAGATGTTTTTATCTGTCTGAACTCAGTTAGTCCGCCTCAAACTATAGAATGCTAGTTTCTGTTAGGTTTATCTTGGTCTTAAACAACAGATGTCGACTATCTGATGAAAGTAAAATGGAAATCGGTAGGTTTTACGAAATGCATTTTCACTGTTTCGATCTCTGTTTATGACGAATAGAACTTGGTCTGTAATCCGTCGTATATAGGTTGCGTTTATGAAGAGAAACTTTGCTTGTGATCAGACATCACGTTGTTTCTCAGTTGTATCATTTGTGCGGTTCTGCAAAAACTGGGAACAAACCTAAACACCAATTTGTTGTAATTTGGCCGGCTGATTTTGATAGTGTTTATTCTTATAGCTGGAGTCAATGTGGAACATTTGAACTTATTGCGTTTTGTGGTTGACACCAACCACTGCGCTTTAACTACGACTGCTCATTTGTGGTTCATGTTTAAAAAATAGTGTAGGCGTGTTCAAGAAACGTTTTGAAGTCCTCAGAATGACGTTAATCTCAGGTGTTAAGGATATGTTGCCCGTAAACTGATGCTAGTTAACGGTGTCTCCTGGCTTACACGGGTATCCCGTTGTCGGTTGAGTTGTTTACCAATGGCAAAGCCGGTGGAGAATAGTAATTTTCATTGTTGACCGCGGAAACCACTTTATTGTGAAGCAGTGGACAAGATGTTTTCTATGCTCCAATGAACCACTGAAATAACCATCCAAAATATTGTCTGTTATAGGAGCTCGGAGATTGGGATGATTAAAATTCGAAAGTGTGGTGCTATAAAGTAAAACGCTTCGCATTTATTAGACTCCAGACTCCACTATGAGACATTATACACTGGCTTGAAAACATGCGTGGTGCCAACGGAACGATTTCCCTTGGCTTTCTCTTCCTGTAAGCATCGCTGTGATCCCACGACTGGTAATTGGTGATTAGCGTTCCTAGGGTTGAATGTGATTACAAATTGCCGCTTTTCTCCCTGCGGCGTTTGGGGACTGATAGACAAAAGTAGGCGTTTCTGCTAAATGATGCTCAAGTGTCGAAGTTGGATCTAGATCACTTGCAAGTATTATCACGGTTTCTGTCTTTGTTTCGTCTAAGCAGTATCACGCTGCTTTTCTTGTCAGTGTTTTTAGTCGCTAAATACCGTACAAGAAAATTACCCAGAATGGGATGAAACCTTGAAATTTTCCTCCAGCCAGAAAACCGGATTCGGCAGATTTTTCACAATTAGAACCCCCAGCGGGTTATTTTGGCATACGCTTTCCAATGGTTGTTCACTCCCGGCCTTCGTCAAAAACCGTATAAACGGTAAGCCTGGCGATCGCCACTTCATGGTGCAACAAAAAAAACTGAATTCTAAAATTGGACCGAACTAAGCAAATTTTTGACTTGTTCTTGTCACTCAGGACCCTGGAAACATTGTGATCTATGTTGTTTAGCTTCGTGGACTACATCGGTTGCACAGTAGAATAAAAGCAATCAATGTTTTAAAAATTTGTTTGATCTCACCACTTTTAACTTGAAAATCACGGTCTAATTGCTAGTAGCTATACACGGAAATTCAATCAGGAATTGGTTCCGTAGTTTTATATCAGATTGATCAGCAACTGTTTAGTCTTGCTAGTTCTGGGTTTCTATGGGTTACGCATCATGCTCAAATTGAAGTTTAACCTATCTTTTGAACAACGTTTCAGATCCTACGCGCTCGCATGCACCAACCACTTCATTAACAGTCGAAATCAGATTTTACTGACTTTTGTCGACGACTTTCTTCGATGCCTCTTCTCGCTGGCTGAAGACATCGACGCCACTGTGCGAAAGCATGTTTGTTCGGCATTCGTTCAACTTCTTGAAGCGCATCTTGATCGGTTGCTTCCTCACTTACCCAACATCATTGAGGTCTGTTCTTCTACACAACAATTATTCTCTTGCTTTAACAGTTTATGCTTTTGCGAACGCAGGATGCAGACGAAAATATCTCCAGGGAAGCTTGTGAATTTTGGCTCTCCCTTTCGGAACAACCAATTTGCCATCAAGCACTGTGTCCTTACATTGAGCGGCTCATCCCAGTGTTGGTTCGCGGCATGAAGTATTCTGAGAGTGATATGATTCTGCTTCGCGTACGCTAGCACTTTTTCATTCGAATTTTGTTTTTAGGGTGATCTTTTGGAAGATGCTCATATACCTGACAGAGAATCGGATATTCGTCCCCGTTTTCACAAAACTAAAAATAAACTTATGTCGCCAGAAGTAATTAGTGTGATGCACATCAAACTTTGGTCTGTTAGGATGATGAAGACGATGAAGATGATGATTATGTTTCTAATTGGACGCTAAGGAAGTGTTCCGCAGCAGCATTGGATGTCCTTGCCAGTGTATTCCACACGGAGTTCCTACCGATATTACTCCCGATTATGAGAGATCTGTTGTTCTCATCTCAGTGGGATCTCAAAGAGTCTGGAATATTAGTCCTTGGAGCTGTTGCTGAAGGTAATTTGACTGTCAAGTCTTGATTATTTTTGAAGGTTGTATGAAGGGTATGTTGCCCTATCTGCCGGAATTGTGTCCTTTTCTGATTGGATGTCTTTCTGACGAACGACCTTTGATCCGGAGTATAACCTGCTGGACTTTGAGCCGTTACTCCCATTGGATTGTTGGTCAGCCGCACGTAGACTACTTCGAGCCACTCATAATGGAGGTTAGTTGATGCTTGCATTTTTTATCTTGGTCGAAACCAGTTACTAAAACGAATACTGGACTCCAATAAACGTGTACAAGAAGCAGCGTGTTCTGCATTTGCAACTCTCGAAGAAGAAGCTTGTACTGATTTAGTTCCTCATTTGGGTGTTATACTTCAGACGCTTGTGTGCGCCCTGAATCAGTACCAACATAAAAATCTTTTCATTTTGTATGATGCCATCGGGACATTGGCGGACTCTGTTGGTCACCATTTAAATCAGCCCGTAAGTTGTTTATGGTAAATCGCAACATCTCCAAATTTTGAAGGGATACGTGGAATTGCTGATGCCTCCGTTATTTGATAAGTGGAATGCCTTGCGGGATGATGAAAAGGACTTGTTTCCGTTACTGGAGTGCTTATCCAGTATGGCGACCGCGCTGGGTACCGGTTTTCTTCCCTATTGTACACCTGTTTTCAATCGGTGCGTAAACTTGATAGACCGGACTATTCATCTGAGCAAGGTAAAACTGCTACATCACCCTGTCCTTTTCAACTAATTTTCTGATCGGTTCTTTTACTTTGTTTTCGTGTTTGAAAATGATTCGAAGTTGCAACTTATTTGGTTTGTGCCGCCTTCAACTCGAGTTGATTATACATCCTGCAGTCCAGTGACATTTCTGCAGTTACCTTTCTTAGACGTCTTTGTTATCACAGATACCATTGTAGGTCAGTTATTTTATTAGTCTTTCTAAAACAGGAAAGCAATTCGCTTGTTTACTAATCAATCTCCAAATGTAGTTTAAAATATTTTTCAGAACAGTTCAGTCGCAGCGCTTCTAAAGCGGTTTTTTTTTCGATAAGGTTCCTCCAATTGCTTCGGGCAAGGTGGGTGGTGGTAAGTATGCTTTCGGTCAGAATTCTTGTGCTAAGGTATTGCTCCACTGCCTTGTTAATCCAGTTTTTAAATCAAAGGCTCCGGTTAATGTTCCCAAAATGTACATTGTACATTGTTATTTCATTAGTAAAGGTAGTAGAAGATAAAAGATGTTCTTATTTGGAAGTTTTCTTCATTTACTTGGCGCTTAGTTGGACTTCCCATCCACCGCCTCAAAGATCAGGGATTCAAGTCATCTCGTAGCCGTTTATCTCCATTATGTTCTCCAGTCTGCTGTTCTCCCGAATTATTACTATACCCAAGCATTTCCAGGGTCACAAATATTGGTTCTTACCGTTATTCCAGTGAAGTTTCGGGTACGCCTTTGCCGCTACGTATGGGATGGCTGATTTTATATCCCTTCTTACTATTTTCACTATCCAGTTTTTTTCAATATGGCTTGTCGGTAGGGCTTGGAAAGCAATGCGATGTCGTCACTGCATGGATGCCTGTTCGTGGAATGACGGCTAATTCAACCGTGACTTTCTTTTTTTACTTTTGTTGGTTGTTATCTGCTTCATCATTCGCAGCATATCCTTTTCCTATAGTTTGCTTATAGGCAAAATTATGTCCCACGTCGTCTAAACAGGAACCTTTTTGTTGATTTGGTCGCTCAAATTATACAGTTGTTACTAAACGCGAAAAATTCTTATCTCTGACATTGAGAAAATGCTTCCTCAGCATAGTTTTATTGGAGCAAGTGTAATGACCATAATATCACTGGCTGTAGGTCGTCACAAACGTGATTCCAACGAAAAATAGTCTTGGTATGTGCTCCCTTCACCTGAAATGTTATGAGAAATCAGTCATGCAAATTGTAATGTTTATGAAATCGGATATCCATTCATATGATGCAGTAAGTTTTTTTCCGATATTTTATCTACCCGCTGCCACCACTTGTAGTATGAAAGCAGGCGGGGTTTGAGCAATAGGGATGTTAGAGTGATGTACGTTGCTTTTCTACGAGTTATGTATTTCTACTCGTGTTTGTCTTCAGCTTCACGCTCAACAGCCTGACGTTTACGACCCACCGGACAAAGATTTCATGGTCATATCACTGGACTTACTGAGTGGATTGTTAGAAGGATTAGGCATGCAAATGGAATCTCTGGTAGCTGGTAGCCCACTGGTTAAGTTGTTATACGAAGCCGCGCAAGATTCACAATCAGACGTTCGGCAGAGCAGTTTCGCTCTCTTAGGTGACTTGACTAAAGCTTGCTTCATTCACATACGACCACAAATCGGCCAGTTTATGTCGGTTCTCGTCAACAATCTGGGTTCCGAACATATATCTGTTAGCAACAACGCCATATGGGCTATCGGAGAAATCTGTATTCAATTAGGTGAGTTCCATTTTCGTAAAATATGAAGCTTCTTGTCAGTTGTTTCATTCGTGAACAAGATGAGTGGTTTTCTTTCACCTGTCTCGGTGCCACGTTTTTTGCTAACGAAATTATTAATCTTATTCACAAGCAACTCACTATTTATAACGATGGACGTAGTCACTGGGAATTTAGATCGATTACCGAAACCGATCAAGTAAACGGTCAGCTTATAATAGAAAAGGTAATGCCACGAGAGCCACTCACCATGGGCAGCGGCCGGTGACCGCGTAAAATTCAGATCAGTTCAATTAAACTTGTGTAACCAGTAGCCCCGCATTAGGGTGCTTCGGATTTGACTGCTATTCTATAGTGCCAACTACTTAAACAGAAAAAAGAACGAGTAATGAGAAATAGACTATGAAATAATAAGTTGAACAGCTTCACTAAGGGGAAAAGATTTCAAATGCAAGCACGCCATTGGTGGTGGCACTGGGCAAATATCACCTATTATCTCTAGCCGTCGCTTGGGGAAATCTCGCGGAACCGAACCCGCTTGTCTAACTGTACCTACAAGAGTCAGACCTCCGGTCAAAACTCTCACATTTTGTCGTATCATCAACTGGCGAATTGAAGCCATCCTCCAGCCATTAATTGCCTCTGAGAACAGCGCACAACGCAGAAGTCGTTCAGTGGGCATGTGCAAAACATGTCCCAACTACCTCAACTTATTCATAGTAAATACCTATTTACATCATTGAACTCTCGAACCCAGTGCCTTGTGCATAACTTCTGAGTTTTTGAGAAAATTCCTTCACGATATTCTACCAATACTACAAAAACGGCAATGTTCAAACGCCGGTGACCGATGACAACGTGATCAGTCCTAGTCTAGTGTTATGCAGGAAGACGCTAGGTTAGCCGACGTCGCTCTTTATGACAAAAATTGGTGTTCACTAAAAACAGCACGAACGAACTTGAACGAGACGATCACCGTTGTCGGTGCGATCGGCTGGGAAAGAAGTTCGGCTTCCTATTTGCAGTTCCTCCCACGTTAAGTAGCCAGGTTAAGCGGTAAAATCACCAGCAAGACCACAACCTCCATTGAGCTCACACTTCGGAGTAATTGAGGTAACCCATCTCTGGCCTCAGGGTATCTGCAGTCAGTGGGCGCATACACAGATACGACGACCAAACGGCGACATTTCAGTCGACTGCTATTGATACATACAAGACCTTTCCACTGAACTGTACACAAATGACTGTTGACTGAGATCCAGTCTAACAGTGCGCCTTCCGCTGATATGCTCACATGCGGTTTCACATATGAAACACTTACCTACACCGAATACTTCCATGCACGAACAAGATTCGACTAGTAGGCAGTCCAATTTTGCATTAGTATTTTGCACCTGAAAGGTGTAAAATACATCCCAAACAGGTACATTTTCATTCAGCCGATCGATAAACAATTGCGAATTACTCCGGTATTCATCTGGAAGCGCAGCATAGGCCGCGTATTCTTATTAACACAATGTATTGTCTGCACAACCACCGACGTCGCTAGTCTCGCATAAGAATAGGAGGATTTCAAATGAAGAAAAACAGACCATATGCCTGTTTTAAAATTCGCAGAGCGTGGGTGCAATAGTCACAATCTCTACCCGGTCAGCATCTTTCTCGAACACTAGATAGATGATCGATGTAAAATTGTTGTCGGCTATGATAGATGTCATGCTTATCACAATAATTCCTGTTTTTTCACGGGAGATTGTCACTTTTCCTGTTACGTTACCGTCAACTAATCATACGAGCCTTTCTTGATCCGCTCCTTTTCACGCATCGATCGGAGGATTTTCGTTAAATTCAATGTCGAAACTTCGTCACCAGCTTAGAAAAGACACTGAAAAAACCTGTCTGTTCCAAGTGCTTTACATCTTTTCAGAAACTCCATCTCTGATGCTCTTCTTTTTTACACTGTAGCCGGTGATTTGCGACATATTGAAGCGACACACCTTAAAGCGGGGAGCGTGGGAAACCTTCATGTAAGAGCCGGTTCATTGAATCCGCTTTTAAAGAGAAATTGTGACCGGGTGGTGTAGGGGAGGCGAAGCACGGATGCCAAAAGTGCAAGGCCACTTTGCTTTGGCGCGATGACTCGTACAGAGGTAAAGCCCGACTATACCCAGAACAGGACTGACCACCCAACTCAACTGACCTCAGTTGAACAACACACGCGCTTGGAATCGGGCCGACAACAAGCCGAAGGACAAGTACGGAGGCAGCTCGGCACCCTTGTCCGTAGATTGATTGAAACTGGTCTGATTTGTGACAAAGTCAGAGAGGAGCGGGGAGTGGCATTCGCTATGACTTCCAAAGAATGGGCGGTGAGCCTTTTAGTCGGGAGGAGATCGAATAATCAGCTATATCCTGTGGACCTAATAAACCACTTGTTTATCACAAACAAAACTGTCCTGTTAAGTGGTCACAGGCCATTTGATCGATCTCACTTGATCAGACGGGTTTGGATTAGACTAGAGTCGAGACGACTGACTAAAGGTGCTAGAGTTAGCAACCATAGCAAACGAAATATTAAAACAGGTGGGGAAACAGATAGAAGCAGTGTTCCACAGCTTCGCAGTTTTGGGAAAAGAATGGCTTAGAAAGAGAGATAGAACAATTCTAAACATAAACTTGAGAAGGATGGCTAGGAGTCTCAAGATGAAGATGGTCGGACGGAGATCAGAAGTGCTGAAATTTACCAAGCTAGCCGGAAGATCAAAAGCCAGAATGATAACGATAGAAAAAGACTGAAGCAAGCGTCCTACGCTGAACAAAAGACTAAAGATTGCGTTCTAAGGGAAGGTCAGTGATCAGCCGTATGCCCTTGAGTTGAATTTGACTAAGTGGGAGAAGGGAAATAGACAAAGCCCCATCCCATACGTGATTGTAATATTCAATTGCGGTGTGCATTTAAGCTTTGTACAATAGAGAATGAACTAGAGTGAAACGAAGTCTAATGCGAAGCAGGTAACAAATTTTGTGCGCAACACGATATATGAAAGGGGACCGGGATANTGTTTCCATAAAAAGAGTGGATATCCAAGGGGAACAGGGAGTGAACCTACACAGGCCGGAAAAGATAAAACGCTGCTACAGCCAACACAGAACAGTTTAGCTGTGTAAACGTACCCTTTCAATCATTCTGGTTTGATTAAAAAAATGACAACACGATCGCCATTGTTCGCGATTCATTGTCATATTCTTCAGTGTCTCCAGCTACCTAGTTAACGGGTTTTTCGGACCCAAACCACGAAAACGTGAGAAACCTACTTTACCTAAGTTCGTTGTACATTTGCTTATCGCGCGTTGCCACGTCATCTGTTGACCTCCACATGGCTTCTTTCATTTTTTGGGAGGAACCCAAAATAGTGCATGGTATGGTAGACGCAACACGTGGCCCAACCATCGTAGTCTACTAAGTTTCATATGCTGAAATAAGGTACTCTTAGAACAGGCACCTAGTATTAGATTTGTTACATCCACATTACTCACTCGATCACTTTATTCAATCCTAGCCATACTACGTAGATAGACATCGTTGGCCGAAAACCTCTAACCGACGAACATCTACACGCATGCTCTATGTCTCGCAATCGTACAACGGAACTGAGCGCACTGCGGCACAATACACACGGCCTTTCAACTTCAGTGAAATATCAGACCGACGCCACAAGTGCTTCAGTCCAGCGTTAGCTGTGCGAGCGTTCGATATACGCATACTTACCTCCACCGCCGAACTAGCGTCGTTCGACACGCAGCTGCAAAGGTAGGTGAAACGGTCTACAATCATTAGTTAGTCTCTGCTCAGCACTAAGTTTGGCACTGCTGCCGTCCAGTTTTGTAACAGCACTTCGCACTTTGAAGGTGCAAAGCACATGCCAAGTCGAGCAACCGATTCGAGAGTCTTTGGTGAACGTTGTGCATGTTCCGTAAATTTTGATAGGTACTCGAAGTCTTCTGTGTGGTGTAGGTCGTGCAGCTCTTCACCATTTCTCCGTTAGACACCTGCATCCTGAATACCAAACGGATCCTCCATAGCGAATTTAAACATGAATGAATAGATGGTTGACCTTTGTCGGACGTCGCTAGTCGTTTCGAATGAACTTGGTAGTTCTCCGTATACCCTCGCGCGACCATAGGTATGCGAGTAAAATGCCCGCAAGAGGTCTTTCTGGCATACCCTTCCGATGGAGAGCACTGAATTGCTCTTACCGGTTGACTGAGTCAAAAGCCACTTTCAATTCAAAAAAGTTATGATTCTGTAGCGACGATGTGCGTAACGCATTTCGGTTAACTGCCGAAGGGTAAATATCTGGTCGATGCAGCCTCTGCCTAGACGAAATCCAGCTGGCTGTTCGCAGATTTTGCTTCCGCGATCCCATGTAAAACTCGGCAGTTTTATCAAATCCAAGACCTTAGTAACCTTCGGAATTGAACTAATACCACGAGGACTGCTGCAGTCACTGCGTTTGCCCCCTTTATTTTCGGAGATAAAGTTTTGGGACTCATCACAATTAACAGAGGTTATATAAATAGGACCCTAGTTGTTTAGGTCAGAAAGAAATTTGAAGCAAAGTCTTAACTTTTTCTCGTGATTCGCAAACCAGAATACCTGAGGCATTGCAAATGGGAAGGATGTCGGAAGAACTGTGTTCGACTGTTCCACGCCGTCTACTAATGACAGTATAGTCAGTACGACTCCAATGTGACGGCAGATATTAGCGCCAAAGGGTCCGATATCACTTCTTACGACAGGACTTTTCGGGTGAGATGATTCCCGTAATTGGTGAGATCATTTGGGACGACAAATGGATCTCCGAGGCACCTTCCTGTCCTCCCCAAGCAGTTATTTTTGGTGTGGAAATCGCCAATAGTTACTGTATCGTCCGCTGAAGGCACATTTCAAAGTGGCCGGGAGAATCCCGACAGAAATTGCCCTTAGCCTGATAGTAGCTGTAGGCATTGAGCGCATAACACGTGCGATATGTTTCGATACACATGTTGGCTGGTGCAAAACTGTTCAGCTGAGCGGCACAGGCAGTTGTTGACTGGTATGTGCCTGATGCTCACATCACTACGAGCACAAGAAACCATATCAGCTGGTACGCGAATGGCAAAGTGAATAATCTACAGCGTATCTGGGCTGCGAAGGTTAGTTGCATGAGTGGGGTTTCGAACACACGTTTCGAAGACGTAGCATCATGATTAAGTTAGTTGTTTCTGGGGGTACCTGTTGCCCCACCTTGTATAGTGTGTGGATGCTAAAATAGTCAATTAAAGCAGCGTTAGGGTTGATTAATGGGTTCGATCTATGAATTGCCCTTCCGCTATTACTACCGTTGTGTAAATCTACCGAGACTTTTTGTCGGATAAACGGAAATCAGAAAGATCTGTCATGGGAATATTGTTGGATTTGTCTTAGATACTGATACATCTCAATTGACCACGCCACAGGTCGGAAATCTACCTACATCCTGTAACCTAACAGTCAGTTCCACAAGGTAAGGAAGCCTTAACCCAGCACACCGACTTGGCCGATACACTCCGAGGAGAGCTTCTTCAGGTCTTTTGCGTAGCTTCTCATCCTAGTTCAAACACCTCTCTTACGTGGTTTGCGGATTAACGTTCCGCCATCGGGTTTAATCTCTTTCCGATATTTGTTTTTTCACTTTCTTTATGAAACCATGAAGTACATTTTTTTCTACAAAAGGGTCACGCCCAATAAAGAGCTTCCGAGTAGGGAAGTTAAAATGGAATGGGGGAATCGATCTGCGAGTTGAAATGTGCCGCTTTTGACCGTTTGACCACCGCGGTTGCCTTGGTTCATGCATCTACTAAGACAGGCGATGTAAGTTTCGGCAGAATCCCTTGAACAAACGGTTTTCCGGTTTAGTGGATCTCAGCTACCCAATGGAATGCAGTGAATTCTCCAGCCGTCGAAACTTAAATTACTCCACTCCTCAGTTTCCTGGGTGATTTGGATATTGACTCACATCTTACTTTTCACAGTTCCAACGGCAAACTGAATGCCGCAGCAACCGCAGTGGTGAACAAGCACAGTATAAGAAATAGATGAAAGAACAATGTTCTGGACTCGCTGCATTTGTTGCCACTTCCTGCTCGAACTGAAATAGTTGCTGTCTTATCGGGTCAGGTCGAAGCTGCGACTTCAGGTTAAAAAACCACGACGTTTATCGCTTGGCCATCGCCAGTCAAATAAAGCGAATTGATAGTGAACGAAGCCGTCGTTTGTCTTCTTAATCTTAAAACGCTTCTCGAATATCACAGTTGTGGGATTTCAGGGCACTGTTTGTAAAAATCTAATCGCGTTTCCTGTTGGTTTTTTGTTTACCCATAAGTTCCTGTCGTTTAATTTCGCTTAGTTGGCAGAACGTTCTTGGTGTGACCCAAGAGAAAGATTTGGACTACTGAGCAATGAAGAGCTTCGCGTTGGATGCTTCTTATGAAATGTGGCCGTAGTGGTATTGAAAAATTCACTACTTGACCATCTTAGGTCGTTTTCGGCGACTATGGTCGAATGCTTCGAAATGTATGTTGGGTCGTCGGGTTAGCGCAACTATGCAAATATAAAAAGCAGGGCGTCAACATAAGATGTCGCCTAGCATATATGAAGAAAACGAGAAGTCAGTATGGGACGTCGCACAAGACGCGAATATAGGGTATTCTTGATGTAAACATGAAACTTCATCGAGGATGATAATAATGTAAATGTCAGGCCCTCTGAAATTATGTTCACATTAACCAACGGTTGGGCAGACTGAACGCATTTAATGTGTAGCACATTAGACATGGAGTGCAAACTGGATGCACAATCGAACCCTTGAGTCGTAATTGATTCTGATATTGGTCAGTGTACCGAACGAGGATACGAGAACCGAAACTAGATCTCTCTCTAGCTTGATTGAAAACGCCGGAACGAACGGCTGCGGTTTATTGACCACAGCCAAGTCAGCAAGAAAGTGGAAGGTAAACACGTCCTATGTTCAGGGATCTCCAGCATACGTCCACTTGGCAGTCAGAGACAATGATCTTTGTACTTAATATTGAACTCTGGAAATCACTCAGTCCGAGATGAAGATTTTGGTCATAACAATCAAAGTAAAATAAATAGTAACTCGGGAAATAAGCATTTTTCAACCAAGCATGTGTAACAATTGTGTCGCCTCTGAATTGTGGGGACTTGGCTCTCTCAGCAATTTACTTTTTGGTTCTTTGTAAATACGTATTCGCGTTCTTTTTTTACTGACCGCTTTGTCAGCCAATACAACGGTTGAATAGATTCATTTGTGGAAAGTTGGTCACAGTGGTACCCAAAACCACGCATAGACGTGTACTCTTCCAGCTGGAAACCCAGGTCAATCCAATGGGTATTCGATTTTCGTTTGTTGGGCATCTATCTTTGGGTTTGTATATCATCGGAGTGACCGATTTTTCATATTTGGATCTGTTCAACGTTCGCCTCTCAAAGGATATTTCCTCACAATGTAGGCCTTGATGGATCGTATCGTTTACTTGTTTCGGTACACTGTATTTTGTTTGTGAAGACACTTCCCTTCGTCCTGAATATCAGTTGGCTCACTGTCACGGTCGATGTATTGTGTCTCTTATTTGGCTCTGTGCTACTCCGGTTCTGTCAATGATTTTTGGTCTCATATTCGTACAACGAACTATAGGAGTGAGGGCTTGTTCCTTATAATCTAGAATATAGCAAAGAAGGCAACCATTTTCTTGACCGTTTTAGCTAGAATCCCTTTATAGTTGTGATCAGAATTAGCCTGGCTTTACATGACTAGAATGCGAACTAGTAATTTCACTACGTTAGCGTTATTCACGTGCGTCGCCCATTGACTAGTCCCACTCTAGTCTCCGACGTTGAATAAAGAGCAGTTGTAGCGAGAATGGTTCTAAGCTGACCATGAAATATTCCAAAATCTCAGTTATCACACCCGAAAAATGTCTCATGATTAGGAAGGGAAGCAACTGCTTCACTCAGTCCTAACTTGTTTTGTTGGTATAGAAATTCACGAAATACGGTAGTCTTTTCGTAGTACTATTTCCCTTTTTTACCGTTCTCTCGTTTTAACAAAAATAATTAGAATTTATATGATCTTTTTACACGAGAAAGACAACGATCAGTGCACTTCACCTCATTGTTTAGCACTGAACGATGATGATGATGATGATGTTGCGAGTGCTTTAGTTCAGAAATGGAGGTTGCACTCTACTCAGCAGCGGGGATTCCGCGGAAACCTAGGGATACACCGGAGATACAGTTCATTCCAGTCAGATAAATGTAGAGTGAGATAAGACGAATAGAATTGCACTAACCTCTCACGGCTCAAGACCGAAAACACCCGGATCTTCCAGAAAACCAATCCGTGTAGTTTCCCCCGGGAGGAACTCCCCGTGTTCATTAGTTACTCAGTGAATAGGAAGAAAGTGCAACCTATAATTTGACCATGAACATTTACCCCGAACTGCAGGTGCGTGACACCAATCAATATTTTTTCAGTTTGATTCTCGGAGTCCAATGGCGTTTTGTCATCGATTCTAACCAAAATGAGCATTTTGTTCACAAAATGAAGTACGGAACTCACTTTTTATCCTGGTCGGTGGTTTCTAACAGTCATCACAAATCTTCCGAAACAAGCGTTTCTCTTAATTTCTCACCGAAAGTCCGTAACTGCGATATTCTACGGAATAGGCTGTGAATCGTCCATGTAGCCGAAGATTTGTCTTCAGGCTAACTCTGTAAAATGGTTGCTGCGGTTCGCTCACTACAGTCAACTTCAGGGTTCTCGCTCTGTTTCTTTGCTTAACGATCGCTTGGTTTATCCAATCCACTTCGGAGATTTTCAGTCTTCGCGAGGTTTCACATTATCACGATAGATCACATTTAACTGGCGACGAAACTACAGACGACCCACTAGTTTTGTTTTATATATTTGATCGCTAGGTAATTTCCGAAACCCCTTGAGAATAATAAAGCTCGGTTTCTACCAGTGTACGTTAAGTCGGCTGCTTGTCAGGCTTTTCCCGTTGCCGTGCACGTGTTGCTATCTACCACAAGAGGTTCACCACTTTAAATCCTGTTTTCGACACCCTTCAAACACGCCGAAGATCAACGGAAAGCCTAGGTGCTCCCCCGTTCGCCTTACCCACACTAATCCGTTTACTCATTTAACCATTGAGGTGGTATTTACGCCTACAGTTAATTCCATACTGCATCAAACATCTGTCTGATTCGGCTGTTCACGACAGCTATGAGCAAAAACTGTTCGAGGAACTAAGAACTGCGACGAGCAACAAAGTAGACGGGTAGTATGACCAAATTAAGCGTCGATGCATTTGGTAGGAGGTTTCGCCTGTAGTCCTAGATCTAGCGTTCATCAAAGACACTGGATCTCGCAAGGGTCGCTGGGTCTAATGGAGAAAAAACAGCAGCTACCTAACTGCAAGGTAGTGAATAAGATACGTCGACAGTTGCAGCATCAGTTGACGACAAATCTTAAGAATGACCGTGAGAACTGGCGGGTTAAGTTAGTCGAAGCGGCCGATTCAGGTAACAGTCAACGACTGTTTCAGCTTATACGTGACACCGCTGGTCGGCGAACTTCGGTTAGTGAAGTCGTGTGTGACAGCGTTTTATCTTTTCCAGCCTGTGTAGGTTCACTCCCTGTTCCCCTTGGATATCCACTCTTTTTATGGAAACATGTAACTTTGGGGAAAAGGCAGCGGTCAGTGAGGCTTGCGTGGCTGTTTAACACTGAGCAATGATGACTCGGGGAAAGTGATTGTGTGTGGGTAAAAGATCTGGCAAAGCCACTAGGCGGCTTGCGCACGGTGGAGTCTTTAACCTGATTATACTTATTAATTTTGTCCGTTTAGAGAAGGCAACAGTGGTTGAAATATTGCAACTTTTTGTATCGTCGTTTCTGAACAGTCGAGTATCACGAGGCTTGCATAAGGACTGAGCGGACGGCAGTTCAGTAAATACATAGGTCCGTAAAGTCTTATTTCACTGGAAAATCACATTTTGCCTAGGTCGAGAAGAGCCAGCACGAGGCCTACTTTCCTCTCGGGTCTCTCCGTTTGGCTGTGCAGTAGAACTTAGGTATTTGAATCAGTCTATCTGTTCCATAATTTTTACGTTCACGTATTTAGGTTCTTTTTGCTTTTCGAGTGTTCATCCCCAGAACGATTGCTTTAACTCCGCACAATATGGTCCCGCACCGACTGCCGGGTTACTTTGTACTTTTCTGGAATAATGTTAAAATTTCCCTCAGTTTTGGGACTGTTTTCGTTCATGGTACGTGCAGTTGTCCACATATTGTAGATATTATCTTTTATTTTTTGACCCATGCGACGACGTTCCATTTTCTTCAAATCTCATTCTTCCTCTAATTTCATGATTTCATAGGTGAAGAAATGCAGCCGTACGCCTCAATGTTTGTTCGTCCTCTGATCGAAATCATCAACCGCCAAAACACTCCTAAAACCCTCCATGAAAATACCGGTTAGTACCATTCCGAATCCATATGTTTATACGAATATACCTCAATCCTTATTTGCTATCGATATTTGCAGCGTCTCCATAACTCAAACTAGTCTCATTCTTCTTTGTATCG
Organism: Fasciolopsis buskii; assembly: GCA_008360955.1. NCBI lineage: Eukaryota > Metazoa > Platyhelminthes > Trematoda > Plagiorchiida > Fasciolidae > Fasciolopsis > Fasciolopsis buskii. Next base: position 32,615 of record LUCM01002096.1, on the reverse strand, counting down.
CATCACTTCGTTCGCTGCATCGAATTCGATCCTGTGTTAAAATAATGCATTGAATCTTCTGCCCTTTGTGATCGCATAACGGGAGCTTTCTTTCGCCTTAATTACACGTTTAAGATGAACACGCAGAGAAACATGATGATAGGTTTTGGAAACAAACTTAGTCGCTTGTAAGATATACGTTAAATCTAAGAAGCAGCATAAAAGCCAAAGTACCATGTGGCGTCGGCCGATTAAAAATGGATTTCTCGGTTTAGAATGCGCCTAGTTGCAAACATTATTTGCTAAAGATAAAGTTCATCCTAGTGACTGTTATGTTCCAGTACTTGAGGAACATCTACTTCATATTCGTTACCGTGTGATTGTTTTTAGCCGTTTATTTAGTGCCCGGCTATCAGGACTTGGGTAGACCTTTCCAGTTTATAAGACATTGAATGGAATAATCTAAATGCTTGGACGTGCTGAGCTCCAGTGTCGGTCGTTCTTTATTCGTGAAGCTGTGGATTACCATCAATGTTTTTAGCTGCCTCTAGTTCATTATGGTCAACGGAGGCGCACTGTTTTCGCCAACTTAATTTCCAGCTATGAATATGGTTTATCTTTGTGAGGTCGTTTCTCACTCTCCAGTATTCACGACAGCAAGCTTCCACCGTACGCAATCGTTCGTGCTCCTATTGATTCGCGGTACTTTTCCTCTCACCCGACTGCCTCACGTTCTTCGGCTTCTGCAGCCGGCCATGCTTGTGGTAGTTTCACTGGGATAAGTCCTGTTCTCCTGGACGTGACGACCAACCCCCTCCGACAGGTGTTAAAGTACCGTTTTACCTTCCAAGGGTCAACGGTCATCGTGTTCTTGGACATTGGCGGAGTCTTTGACTCTGCAGCAGCATCTTATCTTTTTCGGCCTCTGTAGATCCACTCCCTGTTCCCACTGGATATTCACTCTTTTTATATAAACGTGTAACTCTGGGGAAAGGCAGCGGTCAGTGAGGCTTGCCTTGCTGTTTAACGCTGGACGATGATGATGATGTGATGATCTAGGTGGCATTCCGGAAAAGGCGTGGAAAGTTTTCTCTTCGCATAGAATTAGCTGTGAGTTAGTGAACCCCGTTGAAATGATTAAAACCCGTGCAATTTATGGCTCTCTGACAATCAGTCAGGTTTATGATGCCTCAGTTCTGTTCATGGATGCATTGCCTAAGTTCTAGTACTGGAATCCTCTTTCGAATAGAGGACCAATCATCTTATTCTGCTTTGCCTCTAGTCTCTATCGGTCGCCGAATGAATTGGTTTTTATCCAGCTTACTCAAGGTTAGTTGCGAAGTTGTAACCACTCCCTAATCCGCAACTTGTTGATGTACATGTACTATGGGACATCCCTTTGGAGCGTGTATTGTCGGAATCAAATCCGTTAGCCGTGCCAGTGTTCACTTTTGGGAATTCGTTTCGATCGTCGCAGTAAAATCGGGCCCCTATAGTGTGTTCACTTTTTTCGAGAACACTTCTCGAGAGATGGCAGTGTAGCAGGAAAGAACCTTTCGTATACCTATGATGACATCACTATGACGATGGGTAACGTGAATTTCGGACTATACCTACTGCTCTTCTTTATTATTGCGATTCAACAGCCATAACAATCGGACGTTTGGGATTTGTTTGTCCGACGGAAGTTGCTCCCCACTTGTCCCTGTTTATTCGCCACTGGTGAGTGTTTTCTGATTTTATCATTAAATTGCATTCTCACGGACGTCCAGATGCAATATGTTTCTGTATGATTTATCGCACTAATCATCCTCAAATTTGCGTTTTAACAGCCATATATCAGTTTGTTTTTATCGGGTATCGTCGTTACTCCGTCTCGAAATCTGCTGATCATTAGACCGATCTTATCTCTAGATCGTTATCGTCCGTTCCTGCTGTCTCAAATGAAAACCAGAGTCCACTGCCAAATAGAGATTCTCATTTATTAAGTTAACTTATATATATATATATATATATATATATATNCAATGTTTGTTCGTCCTCTGATCGAAATCATCAACCGCCAAAACACTCCTAAAACCCTCCATGAAAATACCGGTTAGTACCATTCCGAATCCATATGTTTATACGAATATACCTCAATCCTTATTTGCTATCGATATTTGCAGCGTCTCCATAACTCAAACTAGTCTCATTCTTCTTTGTATCGCATCACTTCGTTCGCTGCATCGAATTCGATCCTGTGTTAAAATAATGCATTGAATCTTCTGCCCTTTGTGATCGCATAACGGGAGCTTTCTTTCGCCTTAATTACACGTTTAAGATGAACACGCAGAGAAACATGATGATAGGTTTTGGAAACAAACTTAGTCGCTTGTAAGATATACGTTAAATCTAAGAAGCAGCATAAAAGCCAAAGTACCATGTGGCGTCGGCCGATTAAAAATGGATTTCTCGGTTTAGAATGCGCCTAGTTGCAAACATTATTTGCTAAAGATAAAGTTCATCCTAGTGACTGTTATGTTCCAGTACTTGAGGAACATCTACTTCATATTCGTTACCGTGTGATTGTTTTTAGCCGTTTATTTAGTGCCCGGCTATCAGGACTTGGGTAGACCTTTCCAGTTTATAAGACATTGAATGGAATAATCTAAATGCTTGGACGTGCTGAGCTCCAGTGTCGGTCGTTCTTTATTCGTGAAGCTGTGGATTACCATCAATGTTTTTAGCTGCCTCTAGTTCATTATGGTCAACGGAGGCGCACTGTTTTCGCCAACTTAATTTCCAGCTATGAATATGGTTTATCTTTGTGAGGTCGTTTCTCACTCTCCAGTATTCACGACAGCAAGCTTCCACCGTACGCAATCGTTCGTGCTCCTATTGATTCGCGGTACTTTTCCTCTCACCCGACTGCCTCACGTTCTTCGGCTTCTGCAGCCGGCCATGCTTGTGGTAGTTTCACTGGGATAAGTCCTGTTCTCCTGGACGTGACGACCAACCCCCTCCGACAGGTGTTAAAGTACCGTTTTACCTTCCAAGGGTCAACGGTCATCGTGTTCTTGGACATTGGCGGAGTCTTTGACTCTGCAGCAGCATCTTATCTTTTTCGGCCTCTGTAGATCCACTCCCTGTTCCCACTGGATATTCACTCTTTTTATATAAACGTGTAACTCTGGGGAAAGGCAGCGGTCAGTGAGGCTTGCCTTGCTGTTTAACGCTGGACGATGATGATGATGTGATGATCTAGGTGGCATTCCGGAAAAGGCGTGGAAAGTTTTCTCTTCGCATAGAATTAGCTGTGAGTTAGTGAACCCCGTTGAAATGATTAAAACCCGTGCAATTTATGGCTCTCTGACAATCAGTCAGGTTTATGATGCCTCAGTTCTGTTCATGGATGCATTGCCTAAGTTCTAGTACTGGAATCCTCTTTCGAATAGAGGACCAATCATCTTATTCTGCTTTGCCTCTAGTCTCTATCGGTCGCCGAATGAATTGGTTTTTATCCAGCTTACTCAAGGTTAGTTGCGAAGTTGTAACCACTCCCTAATCCGCAACTTGTTGATGTACATGTACTATGGGACATCCCTTTGGAGCGTGTATTGTCGGAATCAAATCCGTTAGCCGTGCCAGTGTTCACTTTTGGGAATTCGTTTCGATCGTCGCAGTAAAATCGGGCCCCTATAGTGTGTTCACTTTTTTCGAGAACACTTCTCGAGAGATGGCAGTGTAGCAGGAAAGAACCTTTCGTATACCTATGATGACATCACTATGACGATGGGTAACGTGAATTTCGGACTATACCTACTGCTCTTCTTTATTATTGCGATTCAACAGCCATAACAATCGGACGTTTGGGATTTGTTTGTCCGACGGAAGTTGCTCCCCACTTGTCCCTGTTTATTCGCCACTGGTGAGTGTTTTCTGATTTTATCATTAAATTGCATTCTCACGGACGTCCAGATGCAATATGTTTCTGTATGATTTATCGCACTAATCATCCTCAAATTTGCGTTTTAACAGCCATATATCAGTTTGTTTTTATCGGGTATCGTCGTTACTCCGTCTCGAAATCTGCTGATCATTAGACCGATCTTATCTCTAGATCGTTATCGTCCGTTCCTGCTGTCTCAAATGAAAACCAGAGTCCACTGCCAAATAGAGATTCTCATTTATTAAGTTAACTTATATATATATATATATATATATATATATTGCTTTGTTTGTATTAGTGCGCCTGTGTGACTGCCATCATTTCGCCGGTTGTCCGAGTCGCGCCTTGATTAGTTCATCCTGTTCGATACATTTCACGAGATTCAGGTCATGGCGTTTTCTTGTACAATCCGGATCGCTCATCCTGATGGGGTGGCTTAGTTCTTGATGTAGCCTTCTTTTTGCATATTCGCACTTACTTTTTGATCATGCCACTGTCGACTGTCCGCTGGTGGGATGACGCGGCCTTGCTCTAGTCTCGCGTTTTGCACTTGCTAGCTGTCTTGCAGGATTGGGCTACATGTACCCATGTGCGTTGATCATGATTTGTCTGGCATGGTCCAGCTTCGGGTAGCCGCCGATGACCAATGAACCAGCTTTATCAAACTCATGCGCAAAGGCCAAATCGGCTGTCATTTCCACAGTTTTGGCCCGCAAAATAATCTGTTGGTTCGTTGGAGCAGGCGAAGCTTTCATATTCTTTTCAATGGTTTTAGGCCGAATCGTTTTTAAATTTATTTCAAAAACTGCGCGTATTTGTCGAAGCCGAAAAGGCACATGCACGTTTTTCACTTGAGAGCTTCGGTGTTGAATTTCTTCTTGCCGCTTGCTGTCACATTGAGGACTCTCTGTCGGTAATAATTTTTTGTTTGTTTGAATGTCCATATTTGCAATGCCAAGATGGGCTCTGTGCTGTTTCATTCCCAAGTCTAGGTTTTTCGACTTTCTGTTCTACTCCTTGGGCACCTTGCAAATTCAAATGTTAGCAATTTTTCTTGACCGCTTTGCTTGGCTCTTGTTTTGTTTTAAAATTCAGTTACGGCAACCAATCGCTTCTACTCGTTATAAGTTCTGGCCTCTCATACCCACTTGATTCTGTTTTTCTCAAGCTCTTGACTCGTACTTGCCTATTCTCCCAAATCTTGCAAGGATCCTCGAGGCTTAGAACCGTTATCCTCATGCATCGAATGGTCAATAAAATCGTGGTATTCATCTTGCACCTATTTACAGTGAAGACATGTTGAAAACATTTACCTGGGCGGAAGTTAACTATCCTATCTAAATGACGTGCTGTACAGTGTTTACGTTCCTGCGCCAGGCAGTAGCGGCCGTTCTCCCTATTGCCGGTACCACTGCTAGTGCTACTAGATTTACGCGACTTTTTATTGGATTCTTCACGCATCGGTGCAGTGGAAGGGGCTTGGCCCATCATTTTGGTTCCTGCAACCGTCGAGCCTGCACTTACGTGTTCTGGCTTTCATTGCTACTGTGCAGCATAGGAGAATGGAATCTAAATCGCAGGACCGCAGTTCAGAACTGTGGAGTAACAAGAACATTCTTCGCAAACTAGAATGTCTCAGACTGTGGCATTCAAACGTATCAGCTAAGGTTTCCTATCTTTGCGGATCTCAAGGGCCTCAACACAGTACCCTAAAACCATCTATTCAAGATAGTCCGCTGGTTAAGATTTTCGAAGCTACTCGCTACGTAACGGGATGGCCACCCTGACCGTTTTCCGGCAGTAACCTGCCTTAAGGGACAGCGTATTCCGAGGGAGTCGATTTGCGAAAATACGTATCGCACGCCCCAATCGCCTTAAACCATTTATGTTCGGTTTGTTCAATCGATGGAACGCTGTCATCATACACCGTGGACCTCTCAGTGGTACTACGATCGTTCTCGCGCCATATTCTAGCGATATTAGGCAAGCTTCGATGACGTAATTCACGTCATCTTAGCATGTCTTTTACGAGGCCATAGCATCCAGAAACTACCTCACTGAACCTGATACTTGGTGTTGCATATAAACACAAGTTCCCAGTATGGTAACAAGGCGGACAATAGTGAACTGCTGTCTGCGACCAAAGATAACGGCAGATCTGTGATTCTACTTTATGTCCTTTTTGAAGTTAAAGGGATTTAGTCCAGTTGACCGATCCCCATGAGTTACATGAGTTGCACGCCTACAAATAATTCCATACTGCATCGATCGTCGCGCAGGATAATCAGGACCGCGCTGCTCATTGCATCGAGCGCAGGTGGGGTGGGTAGTGATAATTATGCTACTGCTCAGAGTTCCCTCTCTTTTATTCAACCTGTCTCTTTTGTCTCCAACCCAATCTGTTTGCCCCTTCAACCTACCCATAGTATCCCCATTGATAACACGCCCGATACTCGCAACGGTTTATTGTCAAGTAGTGTAGTAGGCGGTTTTCAATCTGTCAGCTCACATTTTCCTAAGCCTCGTCAGCCTCTGAATCCCGGCTCCTTCAATGTGCGCACTTTAATACAGGCTGGTCAACAGGCGTGTTTGGCTCTGGCAGTGGACTCACTTTCGATTGATCTCTGCTGGTTGAGTGAAACACGAATTCAGGATTCTGGTAGAGTGGAGCAATTAAACTAATTGTGTCTAGTGTCTTCTCAAGGAATTTCATACACACTTAAGGAGACGAAGCAGCTCAAGCTGTGGGTCAACGTGATGTAGGAATAGTCTTGAGTAAGAAGGCTGAAGCAGCCCCTTTAGACTGGATCTTAGTCAACAGTCGCTTATGCGTGAGGAAACTGCAAGGATCAATCGGCGTCCGGAAGTTTAGAAGTGTTAAGCGTAGTTTATTTGTTATCTCGACATACGGTCCAACAGACTGCAGTACTGACATGCAGAAAGACGAGTTTTACGATAACCTCGTCACTCTTGTTCGGAAGAGCAAACGCTCTGACATTGTAGTGGTAGCAGGTGACTTTAATGCACAACTTGGAGTTCTGTTTAGGTGGGCGATGCGCCTTGCCTGTTCAGCGAACAGATAACGGGAAAGACTTCTCCAGTTTTATGCGGACAATCATTTATTCCTATCTAGTACGAATTTCCAACACAGTTTGCGTCGCACGGCCACATGGCGCTCTAACTGGACAGGTACTTCGAGTCAGATTGACCATATCGCAGTTAGCTACCGCTGACGCGGTTCTGTCCAGAACTGTAGATCGTAATGGACCGCGTACGTGGAATCGGACCATGGGTTAGTTTTAATGCGATTTTTGCAGCAGCTCAAAGGCCATCGATGCAGGCCACAAACTGGATTGGCTGTCGAACGTCTGTCTGATTCGACTGTTCGCAACACATACGAACAGAAACCATCCGAGGAACTAAGAACTTCAACGAGCAGCAATGTAGACGAGCGGTGGGATCAAATTAAGCAGGGGATGCAGTTGGCAGCAGATTTCGCCTGTGGTCCTAGATCTAGCGTTCATCAAAAACACTGTATCTCGCAAGGGTCGCTGGGTCTAATGGAGTAAAAACGACAGCTGCCTGACTGCAAGGAGGTGGACAGGATACATTGACAGTTGCAACGTCGTTGACGATAAGTCTTAAGAATGACCGCAAAAACTGGTGGGTTAAGGTAGCCGAAGAGATGAAAGTAGCGTCCGTTCCAAGTAACAGTCAAAGACTGTTTCAGCTTATACGCGACAGCGGTGGGCGGCGAACTTCGGTTAGTGAAGTCGTGTGTGATAGGACTGGAGAGCTCATTCATGGTAGGCAGGAAAGACTGGACCGTCAGACAGAGCATTTCAAGGATCAGTTTAGCTGGCCACACGCTAACTTATTGAGTCCGACGTTTGCAGCTGTAAATCCTTTGGTGGTGTCACCTGATCCCCATACGGGAGTGGAAGTGCAGTCGAATATTCGACTTGTGAAGAGGGTAAAAGCAGCCGGTCCCGACGACCTTCCCCCAATTCTTTTCAAATTGGGTGGAGAAAGGCTGATGAAATCCCTTACCTCCTTGCTTCGTGATATTTGGAACGAGGAGCGTATCCCGCTATCGTGGGGTGAGTCACTGATTATACCCATCTTCAAGAAGGGTACACGGAGTGACTGCAGCAATCATCGTGGGATTAGTTTAATTCCGATAGTTGCTAAGGTGTTAGCTTCGATAATGCTTCGCCGTTTGACACCGATTCGCGAAAGTAATATCCGCGAACAACAGGCCGGATTTCGTCCAGGTGGAGTTTGTGTCGAGCAGATATTCACTCTTCGCCAACTACTAGAGTCGCCCCACACACACCGCCGCCCTACTATTGTAATCTTTCTCGACTTGAAAGGTGCGTTCGATTCGGTCAACCAGAGTGCCATTCAGGTCTTTCCATCGGAAGGGTATATCAACGAACTCCGTAAACATTGTATTCGCATAACTATGGTCACGCGAGGGTATACGGTGAACTGTCACGTTCATTCGAAACGACTAGTCGCGTTCGACAAGAGTGTCCCTTCTCCCCATTCCTATTCAACTTCGTCATGGATGAGGTGATGGAAGATGCTTTAGGAGGTCTCCGGGATGTAGGAGTCGAACCGGGAATTAGAGGAAAGCTATGCGACCTAGATTACGCAGACGACGTCGTGTGCCTGTTCGAGTCTGCGGACCATGCACAACGGGCACTAGATAGACTGTCGAGATCGGTTGCTCGGTTTAGCATGTGCTTTGCACCTTCAAAGTGCAAAGCACTGTTACAGGACTGGACGACAGCAGCGCCGAACTTGATACTGGATGGAGAGGGGCTGACGATTGTGGACCGTTTCACCTACCTTTGTAGCTGCGTGTCTAACGATGGTAGCTCGGGATTGGAGGTAAGTATGCGTATATCCAAGGCTCGTGCAGCTTTCGGTGGATTGAGGCACTGGTGGCGTCGGCCTGATATTTCACTGAAGTTGAAAGGCCGTGTGTATTGTTCCGCAGTGCGCTCAGTTCCGTTGTACGATTGCGAGACATAGAGCATGCGTGTAGGAGATGCTCGTCGGTTAGAGGTTTTCGACAACTGATGTTTATGTAGTATGGCTAGGATTGGATGGAATGACCGGGTGAGTAAAATTGAGGTTAGGAATCTGCTAGTGCAGTCCGATACAGCTTTACACTGGCCTGGGTAGATAGGCAACCAATGGGCATTGATGCGACAACCGGTCATAAAATCCAGACCTTCCGCGAAGGCGATTGGATTGAACGTATTCAACCAATCGCAATATTTCCAACTTTGTTTATAAATCCAAGAGTTGTAAATAGAATTTGAACTTGTCCCTGTTCAGCTGTGATCTTCTTGTCGACTTGATTTGTCTAGATTGGGTCGGAGCTAAGTTCGTATCTGCCGGTAGTTCATATCCGCTCGTTACCGTAACTGGTGGAACTCCGTCTACTTATTACGAGTCGAAATATTGCACAACGATTTGAAGTGTGGGTTGAGTGTAGTTATGTTTGATTCTGGTGGTTGACTTTGCCTTGTAGGTAATGCCTTTGCCCCGTTATGTATTGACTATGTATGCTATAGATATTGAAGTTTGATCGTCTCATTGCTTATTCCGCTACTCTATTCGTGCACACAGGTGTTTGTTTCTACGCAACATACGGGATAATGACGAGAAAGACAGTGCATTTCGTGGCATATGCAATCTTATCACTCTGAATCCGGCCGGAGTGTTAAACGACTTTCTTTTTTTCTGTGATGCAGTAGCTTCTTGGAATTCACCCAAAGACGACTTGAAAGAACGCTTTCATGCTGTAGGTTGCCGTTTTGATCAGTTTGTTTGAATATGCTGAAATGTGCTGTCATTAAATAATGGTTACCAGTTTTCTCAAGTTGGGTCACGAGTCGATGGCCGTTTGTGTATAATGTATGGGAGATTAAAATAGGCATTCAGATTTTTCGAACCGATTTCAACGGTGAGGAAATAATGGCCATTCCTTACTTGACAAACGCCGTTGCGACATTCACGAAAGTATGCAGATAAGATCCGAGGGAAATATAGGAATATCACATGTCTATTATATTATATATTATTATTATATATTATATATTATTATATGTATATATTATATTTATTATTATTATATTATATATATATATACATATATGGTAGGGCGCCAGGCTAATACGACATTCGGATCTTAAGGTGGTAACACAATGGTCGGGAGACTGATCGCCTTGTTTCGCGACTGCTGTGTAGTTGTTGCCACACCACCTCTATGCCTGTCCGACGTATTCCGGTCGGTAAATTGTATATCCGCATCATTCACTAATGGATGGTGCCTTTTTCGACAACCGAGGCTGGAATATGGTTTTGAAACGGGACATTGGGTGGACAAGTGTCTGCTCCCCAAACAAAAAAACGCCTTCACCACTTTAAACAATTTCCATCTTCCGGGTACATCAGTGAACAGGAAAGAAAGAAATTCATCCAGTATGTGCGATTCATTACAGACCGACCGGAGGTTCGTAGGCCAAACCCTTCTGTCGTATTGAAAAGTAAGACATGTAAATGACCTTCCGGCAGTTTGCTTCCAACTGAGCGTTCGGACGCTCCGCTGAGGCCAGTTGTCAGACTCCAGCTTCCCAAACTTCGGGAGGAGATCGAATAATCAGCTATATCCTGTGGACCTAATGAACCACTTGTTTATCACAAACAAAACTGTCCTGTTAAGTGGTCACAGGCCATTTGATCGATCTCACTTGATCAGACGGGTTTGGATTAGACTAGAGTCGAGACGACTGACTAAAGGTGCTAGAGTTAGCAACCATAGCAAACGAAATATTAAAACAGGTGGGGAAACAGATAGAAGCAGTGTTCCACAGCTTCGCAGTTTTGGGAAAAGAATGGCTTAGAAAGAGAGATAGAACAATTCTAAACATAAACTTGAGAAGGATGGCTAGGAGTCTCAAGATGAAGATGGTCGGACGGAGATCAGAAGTGCTGAAATTTACCAAGCTAGCCGGAAGATCAAAAGCCAGAATGATAACGATAGAAAAAGACTGAAGCAAGCGTCCTACGCTGAACAAAAGACTAAAGATTGCGTTCTAAGGGAAGGTCAGTGATCAGCCGTATGCCCTTGAGTTGAATTTGACTAAGTGGGAGAAGGGAAATAGACAAAGCCCCATCCCATACGTGATTGTAATATTCAATTGCGGTGTGCATTTAAGCTTTGTACAATAGAGAATGAACTAGAGTGAAACGAAGTCTAATGCGAAGCAGGTAACAAATTTTGTGCGCAACACGATATATGAAAGGGGACCGGGATATCAAAGAAGTTATAGATAAGCTAAGATGAAGTAGAATTTGCGCAGTGTAGGTTAATTGAATCAAAACTGAAATGAGAACTGGACGGTTGGTGTTTAAGGAAAATGGGGAGAAGGAAATCCTCCAAAGTATCGAAACCAATATGAGTACGGGAACTTCAGGGGCACGTGTTTAAGAACTGGATACGGCGATATACTGGCGTTACTGCGGTCGCGATCTGGTGGAGAGCGCGATAAAAAACGGAACAATGGACGATGACGTCATCGACAAAGGAGTTGACTGAATTGGACGTTTTGGGTGGAAAGCTGTTGATGAATAAAAGGAAGAAGGTGGTTATGGAAACGGAACTGAGGAAATTTGATACTCACTAGACGAGAACTGGTCTGAACTCGAACCTTGGCAGCTTAGCCAGTAGATATTCGTCCTTAATTTAGTCGAAGGCCTTTAGAGATGTCCAATGAGACCACATGAGTTTTCCCATCGTTATTGAGTGCGAGCGACCAGGCGTGACAGACGAAAGTCATTAGGCCACTGGCGGAATCCATATTGGCGGCCGCTGAATGGGTCTTCCCGTCCGAGTACCGATCGCAGTTCATCATCATCATTTGGCGTTAAATAACAGGGGAAGCTCCTTCTTACCGCATTTTCCCCGGAGCTATAAGTTCTTATAGAAAGATTGAATACGCAAGAGCGGGAAAAAATGTCATAGTAAGCGACACACGAAATACAATCTAACTGCACAATCACACTCATTCATTCATCCTAATTCGACAAAAAGTGGCAAGACGGTCGTCGCTATTCACGGTTCCACTGCCATATCCTCCAGTGTTTCCAGCCACCTAGTTAATGGGTCTTTCGGACCCAAACCACGAAAACGTGAGAAACCTACTTTACCTAAGTTCGTTGTACATTTGCTTATCCCGCGTTGCCACGTCATCTGTAATATTCAAATTGGTTCATCATCATCCTCGTCAGCGTTCAGCCTTAAACAGCCACGCAAGCCTCACTGACCGCTGCCTTTTCCCCAAAGTTACATGTTTCCATAAAAAGAGTGGATATCCAAGGGGAACAGGGAGTGAACCTACACAGGCCGGAAAAGATAAAACGCTGCTACAGCCAACACAGAACAGTTTAGCTGTGTAAACGTACCCTTTCAATCATTCTGGTTTGATTAAAAAAATGACAACACGATCGCCATTGTTCGCGATTCATTGTCATATTCTTCAGTGTCTCCAGCTACCTAGTTAACGGGTTTTTCGGACCCAAACCACGAAAACGTGAGAAACCTACTTTACCTAAGTTCGTTGTACATTTGCTTATCGCGCGTTGCCACGTCATCTGTTGACCTCCACATGGCTTCTTTCATTTTTTGGGAGGAACCCAAAATAGTGCATGGTATGGTAGACGCAACACGTGGCCCAACCATCGTAGTCTACTAAGTTTCATATGCTGAAATAAGGTACTCTTAGAACAGGCACCTAGTATTAGATTTGTTACATCCACATTACTCACTCGATCACTTTATTCAATCCTAGCCATACTACGTAGATAGACATCGTTGGCCGAAAACCTCTAACCGACGAACATCTACACGCATGCTCTATGTCTCGCAATCGTACAACGGAACTGAGCGCACTGCGGCACAATACACACGGCCTTTCAACTTCAGTGAAATATCAGGCGCGTTTCTAGTGGTTGGCGAGGAGTAAATATCTGGTCGATGCAGCCTCGACCTGGGCGAATTCCGGCGTGTTGTTCGCATATGTTACTCTTGCGAATAGGTGTCAAAGGACGCAGCATTATCAAATCTAACACCTTAGCGACTGTCGGGATTACGCTAATCCCTCGATGATTGGTGCAGTTCTTCCGCGTGAGCTTTTTAAAGATACGTACAATCAGTAACTCGCCCTGAGATAGCGGAATGCGTTCTTCGTTCCAAATATCATGAAGCAAGGAGGTAAGGGATTTCACCAGATCTTCCCCACTCAATTTAAAAAGAACTGGGGGAAGGTCGTCGGGATTGGCTGCTTTACCCCCTCTTCAGAAGTCGAATATTCGACTGCACTTCCTTTTCCGTATGGGGATCAAGTGACATCCTAAGTTTTCGCAGCTCTAAATGTCGGGCTAAACACGTTAGCATGTGGCCAGCTAAGCTGATGTTTGAAGTGCTCAGTCCAACAATCCAATCTTTGTTGTCTACCATGGATGAGCTCTCCATTCCTATCACACATGACTTCACTAACCGAAGTTCGCCGACCAGCGGTGTCACGTATAAGCTGAAGCAGTCGTTGACTGTTTCCTAAAGCGGCTGCTTCCATCTCTTTGGACACCCGAACCTCCAGTTCTCACGGTCATTCTTAATATTTATCGTCAACTGACGCTGCAACTGTCGATGCATCTTATTCACTACCTGGCAGTTAGGTAGCTGGCGTTTTTGCTCCATTAAACCCAGCGACCCTAGAGAGATCCACTCTCTTTGAATTACTGTAAATTCAGAACTACAAGCGAAATCTGCTGCCAACTGCATCCCCTGCTTAATTTGATCCCACCGCTCGTCTACATTGCTGCTCGTTGAAGTTCTTAGTTCCTCGGATGGTTTCTGTTCGTATGTGTTGCGAACAGTCGAATCAGACAGACGTTCGACAGCCAATCCAGTTTGTGGCCTGCATCGATGGCCTTTGAGCTGCTGCAAAAATCGCATTAAAACTAACCCATGGTCCGATTCCACGTACGCGGTCCATTACGATCTACAGTTCTGGACAGAACCGCGTCAGCGGTAGCTAACTGCGATATGGTCAATCTGACTCGAAGTACCTGTCCAGTTAGAGCGCCATGTGGCCGTGCGACGCAAACTGTGTTGGAAATTCGTACTAGATAGGAATAAATGATTGTCCGCATAAAACTGGAGAAGTCTTTCCCGTTATCTGTTCGCTGAACAGGCAAGGCGCATCGCCCACCTAAACAGAACTCCAAGTTGTGCATTAAAGTCACCTGCTACCACTACAATGTCAGAGCGTTTGCTCTTCCGAACAAGAGTGACGAGGTTATCGTAAAACTCGTCTTTCTGCATGTCAGTACTGCAGTCTGTTGGACCGTATGTCGAGATAACAAATAAACTACGCTTAACACTTCTAAACTTCCGGACGCCGATTGATCCTTGCAGTTTCCTCACGCATAAGCGACTGTTGACTAAGATCCAGTCTAAAGGGGCTGCTTCAGCCTTCTTACTCAAGACTATTCCTACATCACGTTGACCCACAGCTTGAGCTGCTTCGTCTCCTTAAGTGTGTATGAAATTCCTTGAGAAGACACTAGACACAATTAGTTTAATTGCTCCACTCTACCAGAATCCTGAATTCGTGTTTCACTCAACCAGCAGAGATCAATCGAAAGTGAGTCCACTGCCAGAGCCAAACACGCCTGTTGACCAGCCTGTATTAAAGTGCGCACATTGAAGGAGCCGGGATTCAGAGGCTGACGAGGCTTAGGAAAATGTGAGCTGACAGATTGAAAACCGCCTACTACACTACTTGACAATAAACCGTTGCGAGTATCGGGCGTGTTATCAATGGGGATACTATGGGTAGGTTGAAGGGGCAAACAGATTGGGTTGGAGACAAAAGAGACAGGTTGAATAAAAGAGAGGGAACTCTGAGCAGTAGCATAATTATCGCTGCCCACCCCACCTGCGCTCGATGCAATGAGCAGCGCGGTCCTGATTATCCTGCGCGACGACCGATGCAGTATGGAATTATTTGTATTCGTTTTACTCATGGGGATTGATGGACGGGTGCTGCTAGGGCGTCCAGCCACTAAGCGCAGGAACCATTTGGGTTCTCAATCAAAGCCTTTGGTTCTGACAAGCACCTGACCACAGAGCAGCGGGGCATGGCTGAGTGGAAGCCCATCTACTTGGATCAATTATTCTTCCACTGGTTTTTCCGACTGAGCTGCCAAGATAGATCAACTCCTGACTTGGAGGACCAGGAGACTACTTCGTCAGGCCTCTACCCATCAACCTCCCAGGCAAGATTGGATCTTCGGATTGAGATAAGCCATCCTGTATAGCTCGCTGTATCATGGAGGCACGCAAGCCGTCACACCACGTCAAAGTGCAGTCTGGCAGGGACTAGGTAGATGTGTTGGCTGTGAAAAATTCCATTTCAATATTGGGTCGTTCCACTCGATATTTAGTTGCGTTTTCTGCCGTCGAATTGATTAGGGCCTCGAATGACGGTTCGGTTTGTATGCGATGGTCTCTCATTACCAATCTTATTTTTAAAAGTATCCAAACGCATAACATTTTGTCTCTGTGCATGCGCTAGATTCATTTCCGCCAGCTCGGTTTCTTTCTTCGCCTCAGGAATTTGTCGCTTTGTTTCTAGCTCTAGTCCGTCTTTCAGCTGCCTTCATTTCAAACGGGCTAACAACAAATCGCTTTTAGCCCTATGTGAAAACGAACTATTTTTACTCTAGCCTGACAAAACTGAACCAGAGGAAGTGATACAATCCAATCTTGTTTCGGATAACAATTTGATTCACCTGGGGCTCACCTGCATTGGCCGTTGGACTCCGTAGTTTCGTTGTCCATCAGTTGTCGAGACCGCTGAACACCGAAGCCCCTCTAGCAAAGTTTTGAGCAACGCGTAGTGACCAACTTGATACAAACAAAGGCGAATTCATTCGGTTACAGTACTTTTGGGGACAAATAAGTTCTGCATAATAGTCTAACCTCAATAATGTTTCTTTGGGGCTCCTTTACTGCGACTTCCGAAAACAAATCACGAGGGTATCAACATACGGCAAACGCATGATAATGGCAATGACGAGAGTCCACGTTGTGTCAACGATACAATCAAACTGATACGATAAAAGAGATAAAAGGGAATTTATCCCAGAAAACGTTGTTAGTAAAGGGTGGGAGAGGAAATGTCTGGTTAGTTCGAATTTCCCTTCGGATCTGTTTACTATACATATATATGTATATATATAAACTGAATTTCAGGTTTAACAATTGAAGTTTACTGATTTCATCGTGAGCAAGTAACCTTACTTATGGTTGCTAACTGAAAGGGAAATTTCGACCTCTTTCGTATTGGAACAATTTTTTGTTTCGAGATTTTGAGTGCACGACACCATTTTTCGCTGACGGCAATCCTCGGTAGCACACTAGACCAAGGGTGCAGTACGAAGAGAAACGGAAGGGTCGGAATCATGGTACTGGTAACTAATGTACACACTAGACAAATTTCGCAAAAGTCTCATAACCAACTTCTGCAGGTTGTTGTGTTGCTAGACTCCTCTTGATTACATGAAAGGATTCGGTCCCAACTGGCCAGCACCGAGCCACATAAAGCGAAATTAGTGAGGATACCTAGATAAGGTATTTCCAAAGAAATGGATCGGCTATGGGGGCTCGCACGAATGAGCGCAACACTCACCAGGCACGTAACTCCAGTAGATTTCTGCCTGTGGGGCATTAGAAGCATAGAATTTACTCCAAGTGGCTGTAGTGAATAGAACAGCTGAAGAAAGCTCTTGTGATGGAATGTTTCAGCATACCACAAAGAACTGTGGTGAAAGTACAATAATGGCATCTGAATCTAATGTTTCGCTGTAAACGAAATTCCGGATTACATTTTGAACACTTACTGTAACATGAAAATGTTTTACCTAAAAATCGATGTGAACTTCAGCATTGATTTTTGTTATAAAGCTCAGAGAATAAAGATGTGTTCTTCGATATCGTCTGGTAAACCGTCTATTGGTCCCGAGTTCAATCAGGCAGTCACAGGATTTTTATTTTTCATTATTAGAGAGTTACCCACTGTATGCAAAACATCTGAGAACTACATAGCACTCCGATGATGCTGTTTCAGATGTCATTGGCCGAGGTTGATAATAGGTTACCTACTGGTGATGATCTAATAGTTGCTATTTTTCTCGAGGATTTATCTATTCATTCAAATGTGAGAAGTCATTCACACTCGGCATAAACCCCAGCAATTTATTTTCTAATCTAAACTTCCTCAAAATTTCATTCAAGTTTTTAACTCCGTTAAAACGCAACATCAATTCACATTTCGGTTTGCTGATTCGTTTTTGTGCATAGAGTAATCCTTGCCGTAATTCGGTAGTGTAATGACGATGAATATACGATTACTACAGAATAACTTACAAAATCCATCTAAATCAAGTCATACGTTTTTGTTTACCCCTGTTATTTTTCATCCCTGTTTCCTTTTGACTGTTATACTCGATTAGTTTATTTGTTCTATTTTAAACCTGATGATTTGACAGGGTTCATGATGCAGCTTTGTTGCTAACCTCCCTTGCTTGACCGAAGTTCTATCCTCTTACTTTCCGACCACGCTATGTGTAAAATCAGTGAGCAAATTTTCCTGTCGGGGTAGTAATTTCCGTGACAACCTCTGCACTTCGTCGCCCACTGGTAACCACTCTCGCGATGTGTCCTGAAGGCAGATTTCTCAAATTTGGATCTTTTTTTATGGATACGCATGTTCACAGTTTTGTCTCAGACGACCCACCCCAGTTAATAACCCCTTGGAAATGTGATGCACAATCTGAAGCTCATTGCAGCCATTCTCTGAGGTTATCGCTTCTTCGTGATGTAATGCGCATCTCTTGTCTCCCGTACTCTCGTGCTATTTTGTATTTATTTGTTACAAAATGTTAATGTGCCAATCACGATGCAGCTCACAGTACATTTTCTTGGAATGAGATGTAAAACGAATTTAGTTGACGAAAGTTTCTCACGTCTTCGTGGTTGGGGTCCGAAAAACCCGTTAACTAGGTAGCTGGAGACACTGAAGAATATGACAATGAATCGCGAACAATGGCGATCGTGTTGTCATTTTTTTAATCAAACCAGAATGATTGAAAGGGTACGTTTACACAGCTAAACTGTTCTGTGTTGGCTGTAGCAGCGTTTTATCTTTTCCGGCCTGTGTAGGTTCACTCCCTGTTCCCCTTGGATATCCACTCTTTTTATGGAAACATGTAACTTTGGGGAAAAGGCAGCGGTCAGTGAGGCTTGCGTGGCTGTTTAAGGCTGAACGCTGACGAGGATGATGATGAACCAATTTGAATATTACATGAAGAACAGGGTTAAGAAAAACGAGCAACGACTCTTGCATCTATTACACTATTGCAAGCGGCAAGCCAGCGATGCCATAGAGGAGTGCATCTTGATGCCTCCAGAGGTTGCTCATAAAAAAGTCAAAGATGTTCTGAGGGATCTGCATGGACAAGAGCATGTGTTGGTTAGATTGTTGATGTTTTTTATTTGGGGGTACCTGGGTTATTTCTCGAGGACTGACGTGCTGACGAAGCTTCCGGTGAAAGTTCAACTGCGATAATGATGATGATGATGATGATGATGATGATGATGATGATGATGACGATGATGATGATGATGATGATGATGATGACGACGACGACGACGATGATGATGATGTATTTTCATGTAACAGTCGGTCACCCCGGACTGACTTGAAAGCATGGGCCAATTATATTTGAGCGGCTGTTTTTTTTCTCGTGCTTTTGCGAGCCAGTCTAGTTTCAAGGGAATTTATTACAATGGTTTTTTCGGCGTCGTCGTTCTTTTTCGCCGTCTTCTGCGTTTTGCAAAACCCATAGGGAGTTCATGTTGATGTTACTTTGGGGTATGTCGGTATTCTAGGTACTTCCTCACTAATTAGTCGAATTAAATCCAACTTATAGGTCATCTCGTTTTTTCCGGCTTTTCTTCATGACCTGGGTACTGTTGGTCCCATCTGCGTGTTCACGGTTAGTTATCATTATAACCGAAAGTGTAACCTACCAAGGTTTTTAGGGCTTTGTTTCCCTCAGATTTGCTAAGCTCGTCTTCGAAGGTTTGCTGCTGTGCGCTGGTTGATGCCAATCTCAGATTGAAGCCACAGTTTCAAGATGAGTAAGCAATAAGAACCAAATAAATAAAAGGCGTTTCAAGGTGCCCAACGGTGTCCCATCTTAGTTTACCTAAACGCGAGATAGTCGTAGTATGCAGTAGAAAACGACAGGTAGACTTCTTGGTTCTCAAAGATATTCATCTCTATAGACCACATCTTCATTAGTTATGCCTTATGGGTTCTTGAATGAGCGGTATTTCTTCAGTATAAGCCAATACATCCGTGCGCTAATTCTCTCTGTCCCTATAGATCTTACACGGTTTCAAGGCTCAAGTTGGTGAGGAAGAATGGGCTAAATTCTGGACTCAGTGCCCTCCAATGCTACGAGAACGGTTGGCAACACAGTATGGTTTGTGATCCTATGAATGGCTCATCCTCATCGTCATATCAGTCTTTGTCTTGCTTTCGCGGCCCTCCGGCTTGTTTTTCTCCGTCCCCGAGACAATCGCATGGTTATCGAGTGATATAGCTCCGCACTCCGTTCCATCACTCGCCCTATGCAAATCTCGCGGTCGTTTTTTCAATGCTGGGCACTTGAGCGTTTTGGTTCAGTCAGGTCGACCAACGGCCTGTTGTTGTTGCTGTTGTCTCGATGTGTTCCTATCTCTTTTTTGGCCACACCAGCTCATTTAGTGTTGATGTAGTGGCTAAAAGTTGTTGAGCTTTGACTCTGCGCGCGCGTGTGTGTCAGTTTTGTCCAATTCGCAGTAATCAATCGGAATCACCGGATTAACTCCTAGTGATTAAGTAATTGAACAGACTGGTTCTAGCCGAGATACTTTTGATGAGATTCGTTCGACTATCACTCCTTCATGCCCGTCATGCCCACACTCTTGCGGAGTATCCAGACCGTCATTTGCAGGTACGTAACTCCATTTTCTTCGGCTACCAGAGCTACTTTCCACTTTGCAATTTGTTGGTCTCTTTATAATCGTGAATTTCTCTTCATCCGATTCTGTTTGAGATATCCTATGTCTTTGACCACTGCATCCCAGTTTTATCCCTACCGCTAAATTCATGCGAATGATTGAACATAGAATTGCACTCAAACTGTTTTTATGTCCAATTCTAGTGAGTTGTTGTTTGTTTGCTTAACTCTAAAAGTGGTTTCGGAGGTTAACAAACATCAGATTTTCAGTGTCACTCAAGATTTTGACCGTATTATTCAACGCTTCTGTCCTCTGTGAAATCATGGCATTATCGGAATCGTTGCTTGGAAACAAGTACTAGAGGAAGTCACTACGCGTGTTGCCTCCTAAATTCATCTTCCCCGTGCTATTGATAGTTCACCTCAATCCGCAATGTTTGCAGGTTTGACACTGCCCGTCTGCACCAGCCGAACCCCGTTTACAATATTTTCGATGACCTAACACTTGTCACTAAGTGGTGTTGTTTATATTGGCCTTAAAAAGCTACCGTCTGTGAACTCTTATTTGATATTGTTTGTAAGATTTTTCGGATGATGATCACGATAAAGAAGGATAACACGTAAACGTCATGTCTGCTTGGTGTTTTTGTGTCCAAGCGCTCCGACTGTGTAACACAGACAGTGTTGTGAATAAAAGGGGATTATTTTACCGTTTCATGGTTCTGAGATATTTCAAACAATTCATCATGCAGGATGTGCTCCCTACCCACCAATCGGAAACCGTGTAAGGACTACATGGTCGTTCCCTCCTTGTTGGTAATCGTCGTCCACCGTGCACAATTGGAGACGTGAATCTGGGGCAAATGATTTAGCCGAACGTTTTAATCATTAACCCAGCTGATAGGCGCTGTGATTTACTGATCATCAAAGCCATGCGTTTTAATGCTGTCATCAGTCAATGGGTTTTGCACTCCACAGACCCTTGCTTACCCGTTGATCGAACTCTTGATGATAAGCTGCTTCTCTTTAGGGTGTAAACACGTTACTTACAACTGCAGAAGAGCCTTGATTCCCGATAGTTTTCAATAGTAAGAGATTGGACTCGGCTTTCAGAGTATTAGTCGTTTCGAGCTCGCAACCCCGTTTGCGTGGAGGGTGTAAACCGCTAGATGATGATGATGATGTAAACCGCTAGTCATTATTGACAACGATGAAGCAGCTTTAAAATCCTTCTGTAATTTCTCAGTGGTGAGTTCGACGTTGCCTTGGTATGAATTTTTTGATGATTTTCAAGTAATCTTAAGTTTAAAACCTCGTAAAAATACCATTCCAAATGTCGTGGATAGAAATCTGAATCAGCAATAACGAGTTTCCATCAGACATGTTATAACTAGTTAAATTCTCCTTAGAGAGTACTCTCTAAGGGCGCTACTTTTCGCCGTCAAATCTACTGCCAGAGTCAATTTGGATTTTACCAATTAAGTCACCAGTGGAACGGAAGTATTTTGTCGCTTCCGAAGTTATTCGCTTCCGTTTTTCGTCCTAAGACCAGGTCACGAAGCTGCAGATAGTATTCTCGTTTGCAACATACTAGTGTCTTCAGGATTATTGTCTAGTCGAAGGTTACTAACTACTCATCATATCATTTTGAAAGCATGGGCTAAGGGATTTCGCCGTAATTTTTTTGAATCCTTTGTCCCAAAATCATTATTTATTTTATCCATGGAATTATCTCGTACGCATTCAAAAAGAACACCCTGATGTTAGTGCATCAATAAAGCGTTTGGTTTCTGAACTGAGTTGTGCTTCTCCTGCACTCTTTAAAAGCAGCCAGTTATTTAACTGATAAATATTTCATTTGTGAGCCCGGCTGGGATTTTTTTGTCTGTTGCGGTTCGGTTCTGCTGCAGAAGCCATCTAAACAGCAGTTGCCGTGAGACACCTTTTGTAGTCCTGACGGCTATGCTAAAACTGGCCGACAAATCTTCTGTCCTGTTCTTAGGCGTGAATGACTAGGTGCACTTCGCATGCTGCAACTAAGTCATTAATCCTATGAACAAATATTGAAGTTACAAAGTGGCCACTCATTTGTTTCTTTGTTTGGATCTTCATTCTTGATTCGACACATCCATGGCTTTTTAGGCTTTTATATTTACATTATGTTTAATGATAGGCGAAGACATTCTCTTCAGCATGGTTACCCGTGAAACCCTTCTCTGTTACTGCTCTCCAGGTGGATTGCTTCATTCGCCTGCCCGTTTGTCGCGTGTTGTGGTGATCCCGTCGGAATGTGCTCATCCATCGTGCTCGTGACCGTAGTGCTTTTTCATCGATTCCGCTCCCCGTCTCCTGCGTCGCTTTGATCGTTTTCTTTCAATACATTTCACTGGCAGTTGGTCTCCTCAAGAATTTGTTCCACTCTTGTTCCTGTTTTTCTTTACAAAAACGAACTGGCTTCTTTTTCCCTTCTTTTTCCTCGGTTTTGCTCCACATTGTTGACTACGTACGTATATTCATAAGAACTATAATCTGGCGGCTTGCAAATCCTTAGTCTCATAGTTGGTTTTTGTTAGTTTGTTGCTGCCGTTAGAAATATGAGTAGATTGTACTGTGCTCCCGCCATTTTCCCGCGTTTCCTTTTTTCGTCCTGGCCTTTTTCTGTAACTCGCTGCTCCCACTCTTTTCTTTGAGCGCCCTTGATTTCACTGCTTCTGGCTCTTGGGTCTGATTCCCTTTTTTTCTCGAATATTCCCCTTCATTTCTTATTTTTACGTTAGACGGGCGAGGGGTTAGGGGAATAGGATTACACTGGGTAACACGTAAGTCAGGTTCAGTCATTCTTAAAAGATTGGGTTTAGGGGTTTTGGGATGGGTATACGGGACTAGGGGTGCTAGGGACTTGGGTTCCGGGGAACAATCACCTTCATGGGTACAGGGCTAGGGAATCATATGGGGTTAGCTAGTAAAATTGTTAGGGCTATTTTCAGGGCCGGGCAGGGAAAGCATTTAAGGCGCACGTTTCAAACTCCCAACCACCATTCGCGTTCGGAGTGTGCATTTAGGGTTTCTTTAAACTCAGACCATAAACTTTCTTATTGCTATCTAGTTTTTCCGATCGCTCGTTCCTCCCTCCCACCTTTCCATGCAATTGACGCAATGGATTTACCAATGATACCACTGCCGGTACCAGTTGTTTATTCGCTCAAAAAGGTTGTTTATTTTCACTTTCACTCACATTGTTCTGTCGTTCCTTTCTCTTTTCTGTGCCATCTCGGCACGCCGTGTCATTGAGACTCGGGCATTGCTGCCGGTCAAGTTGCATCATTGAATTTCATAGCTGTTGTGATCCAGAGGATCTTGAGTTTTTTCACTTAAAGCAAAAGTCGTTTTTTGCATCTTTTCTCGTCTACTTGCAACCGACCACAAGCGTCAAAGTGCGTTCCACTTTCTATTGGTCATCGAGGCTGTAGTATTGGATACTTTGGTGTGTCACTTGTTTGCGGTCTCCAAACCCTCGATGAAGCCGCACCTATTTTGTCCGCATAAGTTTTAGTATTTATGAAGTCAGTTTCTTGTAGTCGCTATTATCGTCGTATTTTTTTTAGCAAAATCGTGCTGATACGTACCTTTCGTTTATTTGAATGAGCGTTGAGTATCAAACGCGTTGTTTGGTCTTTCGTGTACTAAAAGAACCAGAAACGTTTGACGTATCTTCAAGCATTTAAAGCCCACTAGGGTGCATTTCTGAGTACCGGTCGTACAGCCGTTAATCGCCCGGAAGGTATTTTTTAGTTGGGTTGCCTATGAGTCCGTGAAAACCGGTATTCGAAACTGCGAATATGTTACCTGTTGGATCAGTCGGTCCGTGGGATTCTATTCACGTGGTTCGATGATTTCTGTATATGTGGTAATGTTTTCCTCTTTCTAGCATAGAATGAAATAACGGCTCGGCAATACGAAGCTCCATATTAAACCAATGGCAAATATCTCTTAAACTACGAAAGATACCTTTCAGAAGTCCAAAAAGCCGTAGTTTCTCGGTCAAGTGGCGTTATGCCTTACCAGGTCCTCATGTCTCTCGGTCCGTCAACGTCTTTAATTACTGATTCTGCTCACGATTTTTTCCCCAGGGCTGTGCCACATGTGCTCACGATTTAGTTTCGTCTGGATAATTAATTTGAAATCTTTTGATGATGACGTGACTACAGCCGTGTCTTTAGCATTTCTGGTTACGGGTTTCCGGGGATGCCACAGGAAATCGTCAGCCGTCTCGGTAAACAATAGCAACGTGCTGCACCATCGTGATCGATCAGTTTCTACCGGGCGGCTATAACGGATGCACCAAGTTGTTTAGTCGTCCCGATATTCAGCGTGTGAATAAACGGTGATATCGATTTGATCCATCTGACAGTCATGGACTTCGGTGTGAGACAAACACTTCAGCTCACAATTAACCACGACTGACTGTTTTCTCCCAGATCTCAAGTTACTGCTCCGGCCACTCAAAAATTGCAGACTCTTCGCTCGACTGAGGTTATCTTCAGTTAGAAGATAATTGTTCTAATTTCGGTTGTTCTTACGATGAGCGACCCCGATGTTCTAATGTTGAGCCAGAGCGCATACTGTTATAATTGCTTGAGAAGCAGTGAGTTGTATCTAGTCGTGCACTTATTAAGACCGCGTGGTTGTTTGATTTCGGATAGTCTTCACAACTGGAATTGTCAACAGACGTATGGAGCATGTCTGCGAGGGCAACCAATGCTCTTGTGAGTATTGCAACAATATTCGGACTCTCATATCACCACGTGATAACTGCAGATCCGAGTTAATCTATCTAGGGTAGCGTGCTGGCTCCACGTGAAATCCTCGAAAACATGTAATCGTGAAGTGGTAACGCTGAACAAACAAGCTTCGAACGGAGATCTACTGACGGCTGAGAAAAACTAAAGGGTGCTACAGTGGCTCAGCTTATGAGCCGGTGCTTTTGAGCTCTTTGGTTGACTGGCCATTAGTAATTACCGCAAGTTTTTTTCCGAGCAAACATCAGGATGTGCGTAAAGTTTCCCGAAGATGCACTGGTCGCGTGCACTGAGACGGTCATCAAAGGAGTTGTGTCACCTGCCGGAAATGCACAAGCAAAAAACCAGCATCAGCGGAGGCCCAGTAGACGCGCCAATCAGCATCAACACTCATGTGGTTAGACTGATGGCATCTGCACGCTTCATAGCTGGATTCATGGCACTTACATTTTTTATGATATCGATGAAAACTAGTGGATATTCTCCCCGCACCCTGTGCCCCTACCGGTAAGAGCACCAAATTCTTGGAACCACCAGGCATACGGAGTGTCAAACAATAATAGGGAGTGTGGTCGATGGAATGCTTTTGTTAACGTACAGTCTAATGCAGTCAAACGATCGAGCTAAGATCAAGTGTGGAAGAAGCGCAAGATTTCACCGTTCCCAGTTGTTTACTTCATAGCCCAGCGCACCCCTAGACGACCGCGATTTTGGCGTCGGAGGATGGGGTGTGGTTTTTCTGTTGTGGAAATCGGAGGGTTGGCGCATTCAGTAACGCGTTTGCAAATGAGTATAGGGTAGTGTATTAAAATCATCTATTGTCACCGCTCAGATTTGTCGTCTGCATCAAGAATTTGACTTATTCGGCCCCCCCATCTGATCAAGATCCACACCGCTTGGTGGTCATGATTTGCTTTCCTACGGTTGTATGGTTTAAAAGATTTCATCTGTGGTAAATTCGCTTCTAGTGATCAGCCGTTAAACGGCATCACTGGAAAGCCGCAATTAATGAAATGTGCAGAAATGCGATACTGCGTCTGGAAGCCGTCTGCGCTCCTTACGAATTCAGTAAATGTTCTTGGATTGGTGGACTTGGTGGGATCAATAAGGTTCGGATGAAGTGATGTGCTATGCTTCTCGGGTAAAATTACTTTAAGGTATATGGAGTGTGAATTCGGGGCTAAGGATTATCACCCGGTATGTCTATGGCTGATCAGAATAGGACTCGATGGTAACGATAGCGGAACACTTGGCCAGGAGTGATATGGAACTTTCGGTATAAACTCGCTGTTTCTAATTTCATTAAGACTGTTTTTTTTAATCCAGGCATTTACGTCCTACATTTCTGCAGACCGTGGCAAGGTAATCGAGATCCTTTATTTAAATATTCAGGATCAGCTCTGCTGTCGAACGGGCAAGCAAAGGACAACTTTACTACGATTTTCGACCACGCATGTGGAACATTTTCGCAACTCGACGGGTTCTAAGCGCGCTCAACGAGTGCACCCATTGAAATCAGTCTTCAAGCAGTTTCATGTTTTGCATGTTGCAGTTCGCCCAGCGCAAACTCATGGATGCGAAACCTGACCGTTCCTTGTTGAAGATATCAGAATATTAGTAGTATTCAATTACTAATGCTTGCGACAAGTCCTCATGACAAACTGGGAAGAACGAACCTCTAACAGCGAAATAAGAAACCAATTCTATGATACTACGGCGCTCAGACACAGAGCTCTCTTGATAAGGGTTGCGTCCCACTCCCTGTTTAGAATGGGGCTATCATCCTGATGGCCAGCTGAAAACGTGAAAAGCACGTCGAATGTCTCGGCTCAAGAGCAATATACGATCACAGTTAGTGGAAACACGTGAGTGGTAATCAGCACGAATTTGGACTCTAAACGCAACGTTTGGTCCGCATTGTCTCGCGATGTCCTTAGAATCGACTTACCCTGTAGCAGGAGTTAATTGTGTCGAAGCAAACGTAGGCAAGGCAGACCCTGATCTCCTGAGGGGTTTAACCACGCTTGCAACCTTGCAATCCGATTGAATAAATGCATACTGCTGATGACGTGGCTCACACAACCGAACATCTCAGGAAAGTTTTTAAGCTAGGAACAAATGCTAACTTGCCATATAAGGAGCTAAAGGTCGCTTCTCACATTACAAACGACTAGCCTCATTCGTTTTGGTCCATTGGAATATGTAATTTCCGCTGTAAAAATTTTACGTTCGCAATTCCTTCGGCTATCTTTTTTGCGACGCGCTTGACAAGGCCAAAGGTCTGTCTTTTGGTTCAAGTCAAATTCCACTCTGCCTTTCCCTCTGGCGCGCAACTACGCTTTTCTTCTTGTCATAAATATTAGAAAGATTGGCTAAATTCCTTCGAGTCTGAATGTTTCCAAGTCTGTTGTTCCGCCCTAAAGCGTGTGCTTCAGAGTTAGCTGCACTGTTACGCAGTCCGTCTCTTTCCTTTCCTAACTAAAGTACTCTCCTCTGTCCATGAAGCAATTATTCTTCGTGCCCCCAAAACACGGAGACTAACAACTATAGTCCCCTCACCGTTACTTCCGAAAGTTTTGAAGCCGTTATCGGTCGGTTGCGTCCGTTCGTTGGACCTTAAGGTTTGCTAGGTGGCCGCCAAGTGGATTACGTTCGCGTTGCACCGTGGAACGACCTGGTGGTTGTCACCACAGATTTCTGGTGCGTTGTATCCGATAACCGATTAGAAACTCTTTTGGCCTTGCCGGAAATCTCTAACGGTGTCGACCGCGTGTGCCCCGAAGGTCTGCTTGCGAAAGTTCCTTCGCCCGAGTTCCATCCGGCTTTTGTATCGACCGGTGGCGATCAAACGGTCAGTATCGTGGCATTTCGATCTGAAGATCGCGGTTTCGAATCTTCGGGGCGTCGGTCAACTTCCCCACTTGACAACCTTCTGCTGACTTCATCTTACTCAGACTGTTTTGCACTGTTGTTTCCGCCGGTCGTCGTAAGTGTTTTTTTATTTTCCGAGATTCTATATTTGCGCCCACCCTCTTTCTGCCATTTGGTAATGAGACTATACCAATTACCAGACCTCATTGTTTTGCCGGTGATTTTACTCTCCGTTGCTCTTTTTCCTACTGTGTACTTTTTCAAGGCACTACCAGCAAAAATCAGGTTTGCACTGTTCTCATTGCTTTCCCTATTCACTGTCTCTCCTTGGGGCCCTGTCAACCATGTCTGTTTCAATACTTCTTTCGTTTTCACTCCAGCATCTTCATTCTCCCCAGTTGAATTTTGGCTCGCCTTATATTTATTTTATTGAGTCATTTTGGATACGGAGCTTTCCGTAAATTCCTCTCTTCACTGGTTTTCTTTGATGTCGACACTTACCTCTTATGCTACACACAAGGTCGGTTTTCTGCTCGTCGTCAGGCGCCTTTTCACACCTTCGCGCATTCTTTTATACAATGCGCTAACCCGCTCAGCACTTGAATATTGCAGTCATGTATGAGGCGGGGCTTCCATTGTTTTTCTTTTTTTGGGTTAATTAGAAGACCATTCGGTTATTCGGTGATCCAACCCTGTCTTCAAACATATGGTCACTTGCTCACTGTCCAGGAGTTGCCTCACTTTCGTTTTTTCCGTCGTTATTTTGCTTTCTTTTCTTCAGAATTCTCTTTGTCATTTACCCTTCCCATGACTTTTACTTTTCTCTTTTGGCAGCCAATCATTCTTATCAGACGTTCATCCCGTGGACTGCAAATGTCCGGTTTCCGATTCCGAATCAAGAGTTTTGGGTTTAGAGGTTCTCCTGTCACACGTTGATGTCTTACTCCTGACTTCCTCAATCGGTTGCAGCGACTTGCAATAACTTGCTTTGAAATGGTCAGAACTTTCAGATGATATGAATCCTGCAATTTCCACAAAACACGGTGATTCCGTTTGGCTTACGGAGCCAGTTAGTCAAGCATTTCAGTCACATGAAAAAGAGAATAATCACTTCGATGGAGTCGTCTGCGAAAATTGTCTTGGGCTAGTGCTTATTTCAACGATCTTGCAAAATAGAGGGATCTAGAGACGCTGTTTATCCTCTAGCAGGCTTTTGTGTCCTCAAAGTTTGATTTCAAACATGCAAACCTGTAAACACCTCTAGATAAAGAATCAAGTGGATAAACAGGCATTAATATTTCCTGTGGCATATACCGGCATAATTAATCGCCCTCAGGTTCCAATTTCTCATTTGGGATTTTCAGATAGTCTCATTAGTTTTATCATACATGAGTTTGAAGAAGTTCAATCATATTAGGTTGACATTGTTGTTCATTGTCCCACCGGATCCATACATGACATACTTTTTGTTGTTTTTTGAAAGGACTTGTGCTATTCAATATATCCATTGGTCTGCAATTTTGTGCTTCATTTATGCTCGAATCATCTTTCCCGGGATGTGTTTTGAACTCTTAAAGTTTCAACTCGTTGCCTGAACGTTGGGTTCCACTCACTAAAGTGCCTTTGTAGCGGCTCTTCTGAACACCAGAATCATAGAATAATAATAATGATTTTGAAACGTAGAGGTGCTGTTGCGCCGTTTCTACGTGGGCACTCTTAACTAGGCCAGCCAAAGTGCCCTGCTGCAGTGAAATATCTAGCTTCAGTACTGAGTCCATTTACAATCTTTGATCTTGCCAGCTGTTTCAAGACCTCGATACGTAATACAGCCGCTGGCCAAATCATCATCGGGTGTCTAACTAACTTGAGTGGCTGTCACGCTTCATCACAGCTCACGAGCAACTATGACCGGCAGTAGATCATACATGACAGCTAGATTAAACTATATTCAGTGCTTAGTTGATTGTTTGGATGATGTTTGTTTAAGCAAGTGTGCCGCTGTTCGATCACAGCTCGTGACCATTCTCGTTCTCCGCTGTCGTTAGACGTGGCACACCATTGGTTCACTGGCACCACTAGGTAGTTCTGCATCATTTTAAATTTCAATCACTTCTGTTCATCAACATACGATTAGTCACGACTCAGGGGATGGAATTTCATAGGGAATTGTAAACGGAGATTCAATGGAACTCATAAATGTCCACTGAACTTATGCCTCCGTGAGCGGACTGGACCGACAGGTGTGACGGGAAGAAGGCAAGTTCGTTTAAGAAGCAAAATGTCATTAAATACACTTGCCATGAATGACCTCCGTGTTGTCTTTTTTGATGCCGGAGGTTTTGGTTTTCTTTGGCAGTAGGGGTCTGGAGATGGAGGGGTATTCCATGCCATTTCCTTGATACTACCAACGGTGCGCTGGTCCATCTGAATAGAGGTAGACAAGGCGATCATTAGCATATTTTAATTTAACCTTTGGTTTATCTGACCGGCACTAGGGCGCCAGATCTGACAAGCAGCCTCCTAGCAGTGATAAATGACCAGCGCATAGGCTTAAATAGAGCTGTCGACTACGAGGTCTTCGTTGTTTCTGTGTTTTTATTAGCCGATGTATAGTTGCTGTGGTCATTGACGATCCTGGAAAAAAGCCGGAGAGTAAATGGAAGAGAGGACTCAGTCCGAAATTTGTTCCAATCGGTCTTATGTTAAGCAAACAAAATTAAAAACGAGAGTACAAACAGTTACTTAGGAGCATTTCAGGTTACAGAAGACTGTCTTGAAATGCGCAGAAGGACGGTGTCTTTCGGTTACGGGATGTATGCTACAAACTTTCCAACTGACTACAGCCTAAAATGTGCATGGCTTAGTCCGTCATAGGCTGGAGGACCTCTATTCGCAACGTGTTTCCCGCCACCTTATGACATCTCTACAAGCGTTTACTGCAACGGTCTATTAGGACGGCCAGCTAACGTCGTTCTTGGCTGTGTTTATTCAAATCGCCTATATCAAGAGCCCGGTGTACATGCGGCCTTGGATCAGTTATAAATGATCAAGTCTGAGCTACTTTGGACTGCCAGAAGAGGGCACTAATGAAACTTTTCACGGTTGGCAGGGTGGGACGAATGACATGTTAAACGTTGCCACGGGACATCATACAGGGACAGAAAAGGCGAGGCATGAGAATGTTATGATCAGCAATTTGTGTTTGAACAGGATGATAGCAACTTGCACCACCTGGTGGTTTCAATAAGCATGCGTGATTAACTGAAAAAGAAAATCAGCGGCAATTGTTCAGAACGTCGGCATACGTTGGGAGGGCAGAGGCAGGTTGAACAGTAGAGAGCGAGCAGTAATCCTTACAAGGACTGTCGGATGTTCTACTCCCCAGATCGCCCCACAATGCAGCCAGGTGCATATCTGCCGAACCAGAGAGACGAGGGGTTTCCTCTTTCGCGGTGTCTTTCCTATGTAAATGGCATAAACATACATTGTTGCAGGTAGCCCACATTTTTGCACCCCGGGTTGGCCTTTGTTTCTGGCTACAAACTGATCCCGGAAGATCGTTTTTTCTGACAGAGGAACGGTTGAACCCATATAATTGCTTTCTGTAGTTCCTGTGCCATATTTTTTTCAAAACTGTTAGGGTTGGTCTGGTTTCAGCACGTTCGAAAGCAAACCCGGCCCCCAAGTCAACTGGTTTCCTCCCTTCAAACCGCTCAACAGCTGCCCAACGCCATTCGGCCTAACTCGTATCTCAACCCGCAACCTTTCACGGAAAGCGTCAGGCACCATTCCATGCGGCTACATCTAGCCTTACAGCCATCTCAATGGTGCCATCCAACATACTATGAAAAAAATTTGTTTCGAACCTGGCATTTGTGAGAACTCTTGGCCAGACTTAATGGCATCCTCCGACTGCCGGTAACTTCCTTATACTCAAGCATGTCTCCCACTTCACAACACTGTGCCGTTTCCGTCAAATCTGTTTTTCTTCCCGAACTGCTCCACCTCCTGCTCTACTTCCTCCGCATATATCCCAATGCAGTCTCCTTATATAATCTAACGTGGGTTGGCCAATATGACCATGGCGACAACTTTCCCTAAGGCTGAATGTAGTGAGAACCGATTACATTACCCCGGTCCAAAATTTAACCATCCACCGGATGTCCTGATGAACTCGGCTGACGGATCACCTACCGTCCACTTCCAGTCTGGGCCGACGATTACAGGATCAAATGATGCAACAACACCCTCCCCCCAAATCAAAGGAGACCACACATAACAAGCAGAAAAATTGTCGATTGGTTAAAAGAAAAATAATGACCTCCCCCCCAGAAACTCATCCGAAAGGATACCGAGTTCACCCGCCATGAAATCGATCAGTGACAAGGGCTCTTCGGGAAACTTTCTGCTCCTTTTGTTGAAAGCAAGCTTCATGATGACGAAAACACAATTAAGACATCCCTTAACGTTTCCGTTAAATTTCGATTTCATACTAATCACTGTGAGGTGGCTGACTATTCGCAATACAGACACGGCCATAATTCCCGGCTTTAAATCCTCCAGGAAACGCATTTAAACCCGACCTTTTCTAGTTAGGTAAATTAAACTAACGACTTTGGTTCAGGGTACCACGCTAAACACCATCCCAGATGTCGTTTGAGTCAGATCTGTGATGGGCATCGAAAGCCATCTTGCTGGATGCGTCTACCTCCCTTTGATACTTGCTAAAGTGATTTTTGATGATAGCAACTAATGAATGCTGCTTCTGACCTACCAGTTCCCAAGCTGATCGCTCGAGATTTCAATGCATCTGGTATATGATGATCAACTCTTCCCACTTCAAATTACGTTTTCCATTTCTTTGAAATTATTTTTCATGGCGG
>LUCM01002095.1:17241-195180 GCA_008360955.1 Fasciolopsis buskii | reverse complement strand
ATAGATAGATAGATAGATAGATAGATAGATAGATAAATAGATAGATAGATAGATAGATAGATAGATAGATAGATAGATAGATAGATAGATAGATAGATAGATAGATAGATAGATAGATAGATAGATAGATAGATGGACAGGCAGACAGGCAGACAGGCAGAATCTGCGAAGCTTAGATCAATTGATTTAAAATAAAGAAGAGGGATCAATTAATAGTGTTTAAAGAAAATTGAGGTGTTCGGTTTTCAAAACATTGAAATCAACATGATTACGGGAGCCGCAGAAGATGTTCAGTATCAGAATTCAGTAATCCACAGACAAAATTACGATCGCGATCGACGTTAGTGTTGGCATAGCGGAGAGTACGGTAAGAAAGCGAGCAGTGAAGGGTGACTTCATCGGCGAAATTGAACTGGTTGGGTGTACCGGATAGAAGTTCGTTCGTAATAAAAAAAAGAGTGGTTGCCAGTATGAGTACTTGGGGAACACCGGCATTCACGAGGAGAAGAAACGGCCGAGATAGAACCCACATCGACTCGGACGTGGAACATGAATCACTCCATGGATAGAACACCTGGAAGTCGCCGAAATCGTCCAAATATTGTCTTGAGAAGGGTAGAGAGCTGGAGAAGGTTGGGAACGTTTGGATGAAGAGAAAGAGAGGAAGTGAGGATAAGTTCGAGAGTATGCGCACGGTCACCATTTCGATCGGGTGTCTGTGCGGAGAGGTCATTTAGTTGAAGTAAGTTTTTGATCATTGCGAACTGTTCGGCTTCACTACCTCCGTCTCCATCATCATCCTGATCTGGAGTTTGCCGCTGAGCGTTTAACCTGCATATTGTTTAAAAAACCATTTCTCCATGGCCGGATCATTAATATCTAATGTTTTTTGTTCTGACTAGCGATTGGCGGATCTCTCTGGAAGTATCTTCCGTGGTTTTCAAACTGATCTTTCTTCCTGTCGCATAAAATACGTCAACCAAATCACGAAGTGTTCGGTGCAGGTATCGCACATCCCACATGACACGATCTCCACAAAATTTATTTTCTTCAAGATGCAGCCATCCAATCTTGGCGGCTAATTGGCGAACCACCTTTCATCCGTATTTCTTGGTTTTGCGCTATTTTTTCCTCAAAATATATTTCCAGTAGTCTAACGGGATACTTCACTTGCCCAGCCCTACAAATAAAACCCAATTCTCATTAGCGTATTTTCTTGTCTGTGGCACACCACACCCCACCACATTCATATCATCCCGAATATAGAACAACGGAACTGTTATTCCTGAAACTATAACATCGATTTCTTATCACCATATTCAATCATAATCGATATTCATCAGACCTATCATCCATAGTTGTCTGGTTCTATGTTCCGCGTACGGGTTGTCAAATAGAACGGTTAGCAACGCAAGCTGGTGCACGACATTTTGCCTCGAACCTGGTTAGTTACTTGTCCCTGTGCCCACCGTGTTGTTTGTCATGAATGCGTTGGATAGTCGCAATGATGACGACTCTCATTTCGGTTTTTGCGACAATGACTAACATGTGTTAATGGAGAGTGGGTGATTGACTGATGAAGAACATCAGATGACTCAGTACGCGTGGACAGACGACACCGGGGTGATGATCGTGGTGAAGAAATTAGGTCTCAAATCATGTTACCAGTATGGATCGTAGTCATTGTCGAACTCTGTCTTGCACGACTGTCTGTAACTAGCGTGTGTGTGTGTGTGTGTGTGCAGCCAGGTCTCCTTGTCCCTAGATCAGAGGTTGAGTCACGTTCTACCTACGCACCGAACTGCCGCTTTTGCCGCCATTGCGGACTCTCCTTACCGTTTACGGCAGTCCATGTCAACACAATTCGACTAGTGTTCGCGTTAATGTCGTTATTGTTATTGTTATAGTCGTCATCGGTATTGTTCTTTATTTACCATTGAACGCAGTTATTTTTCCATCAAGGATGAGTGCTGGTCGTCATCAATCGATTTTTCAGTGATTTATCTCATTTCCATCAGAAATGTACACCGGTAGTAGTTGTTTCGTCTTTGTTAGGAGTTTTGGTTGATCTGTTCTTTTCTCTGAGAGTTATGTACCGTTGAAGATCTCTCCCTTAATTAAATGATCCTATGGATGAAAAAGAACTATCCGGTGTTCTTCTTCCTTAGCTCTGTAGGTTATTCGGTAGCAAAACAAACCGCTGAATCTTAAACTATCCATTCCTTGCCAATTGCAAGCTGTACGGAAATCCAAGAAAGTGTCGCACAACTATTTCATACGCTTTGTTAGGAATCCTCCAATATTTTCGTGGACAAACTGTCAGACTGCGAGTTACGATGAAGTCAATCACATACCGTGTGGTTATCAAGTTTCGTTTTCACGACAGACAGTTTAAAGGTGGTTCGTTGGGTTCAGAACCACACCGACAGTGTGGGGTGGGAGATCTCTGCAAGGTAACATGGCAGAACAGGGTGTCAGTGTAACTTCACCGAGTCGTTTGGTGGTAAAATCCGAGGGAAGTGGTATTTATGGACGATATGTTGTCATTGGTCAAGTTTGTCCAGAATTTCTGTCCCAATGCATTTTTTCATTATTGAGCACGCCAACTGTGGCAGCCATTTTCCGTGATGATGACGCGTTTGGGTATCGTTCACCGATGCACAAAATTTGGGCTATTTCGGGGCGCATTGTTTTTACCCAAAAAATGCATCTTTCAACTACTGGCAGCTCGAGGTAAGCCATATTTTGTTCTTCAGTGCCATGCCAAGTTCAGTTTGACGGTAATGCGAGGAAAGGAGTACGAGCCATTTTGGGTTTACCAGCCATATGCCAGCGCTTTCTTAATTCACCGTAAGTTATCGATTTTCTGCCGTGCTCCATGGTCCATCACTGAGCCTGCTACTACCCGGTTCCTCAGATCAATATGTGTTATTGAGGCTCTATTTCGAGTTCATCATCGAAGGATCCACTTTAAAATCCAGTATAATAATTTCGAGGTCTCGAGATCCACCGAAAATTGGTGAAAAATCACTCATTTCATACGCCCTTCGGGTGGGGCCCGATGTTCGAATACCATTCGTTTCTCTGTCATTGATGTCAGTGATCATACTGCTGTATTCTTAAAACGTCCGTAGTTGTTTTGGGATCAGCAAAATGATATCTCGTTCACAGTTATGGCACTCCTTGAAATAGCTTCCACCGCTTTGTCTGCACATTATCCTCGTTTCTCTATTTAATTTCATTCATGCAGCTCTTTTGGAGATCGCCAGACCTTCCGGTACGACCATGCTGACCAATCCTACTTCGCCTGATTCCTCTTTGCATTACGGTTCATTATTACGTCCTGGTCGAATGCCACCATTATTACGACATTCAGATCCTAGTCAGTCGGTAGATTCCAAGACTGCCGGGCACAACAATCCCGGACCTCGTACGCTTTCATTTCTCATGCTTCCGGGCGAATTTCTAGTCCATTTGCAGCGACAAGCAAACGGGTTCGGTTTCACCGTTGTCGGGGGTGCGGAAGAAAATTCCCAGGTATTCTCAGCCACATTCTAGTCCTTCTTGGTCTTCTTGCTCCCAATTCTGAGTGCATTGCACACGTACAATTCGTTAATTTTATTGTCCTAAACTGTATGACAAATTTATCCACAAAAATGGCAAAAATGGTTTACTGGTACCATCAGACCCGCATATTTTTTTTTCTCGCCGGTGCTTTCAGTGGGCGGAAGTCTTCAGTTCACTTTTGGTAAACACTAAACTCGTGCTTCTTTCCCGGTTCTCCTATACTTTAGCTCCAACTTCTGGTAATCGATAGTACCCATTAAACTTGAATCATAATGAGAATAAGGAAAGTGTGTTTACTAAGAGAATCGGCTGTAGAACTACTCCACACGTTCTGAGTCATTGAATAAGGCAAACAATCTGTAGTGACCGAATTGCTAGGTGAAATGAGGATACACGAACTGGCAGCGTAATCTACTTATTTTGCAGCCGAGTGCTACAATGTCCGCAGCGAAGGATCATAGAATATAACGAATAGTCGATTACTCGAAGGAGTAATCTGGAAGAACTGATATGTCTTACCAGTCCTACGCAGACGTTGGTTCCTCTTTTTGCCATGGTTCCCACGCAAATGAATACGAATGCCCGGTACCCTCCATCCGGTTGACTGATCATTTTTGGTACTCAGTCTAAGAGAAATTGCTAAACCCTAATTCCAAACCAACCACGGGCAACGTGCAGAGTATAAATCTAAATGCTCGCCGACAGCCGTGGCAAAGGATTGTACTTGATACTCAGGACGTCCAATCCCAGTCGATGGGCGTATGAATCGGACAATCAGTCACCGGCCTCCAGTATGTTGCGTGAACCTCAAATCGTCCTGTTACTTTGTGCGTCAGACCATTTGGTCACAGCCTGTGGGTGGAGTCCCTAAGTCAATCATCCACTTCGGTTTGAACAGCCGGGTGGTTTCAAGCCCACAGAGAAATCATGGATTCCGATAGATGGCCGATGACGTGGAAGTGGGGGGGGGGTAGAAGAACTGCCGTCTCTTTTTCATTCCTCTTTCTTAGCCATTGTTTTCGTCCTCGGAATTGGTTCAGATGTCGCATGTTTTGTACTGGGATTTGTGTTATTTATATAGGATGGTACCGGGTTTGTGTTGATATTTGTGCGAAATATAAACATACTCTACGTGGTTTGAAACTTCTCGATCAGAAATTGTATCCAGCATGGAATATGCGAGCAACGTGATTGGTTGATAGAATCATTTGTACTGTTGCCGCATGTGTAGGCGGACGTAGACTAGTTCGCAACATCTAAGCTTAGTGAATCCATATTCGAACTGCGTAGAAAAGGTTCGGGTGGAAATGACTGGGATGTACACAATGCTGTAGTTTTTGTGTATTTCGCGTGATTGCAACGCACTTCAGATTAAACGAACCTTGGTTAGTTTGAGTGAAATTTGTTGTGTTGCCTGTGTGTGTATGTGTGGCTCGCTACCATCCGTGATTCAGTGAGACTTTACGTGGTGCCTCAGCACTGCCATTTCGGGGTGATGTTTTTCGATTCTCTTCAGTAGAGTGCGCCCTTAAGCACGCCTTTTCCATTGCACTTGTGTTTTGCACATCTAATAAAATCATTTTGAATTTCAGAACGACCCACTACCTCATTGCGAAATTTTCATTCCAGCTTATTTTTCAAATCTCATTTTGTCCGGTGAGAAGAAAAACAACTGTCTATTGTTGGGTGGTTTACACGTTTTTTTTCATTTGTTTTGAATTTCACATTTTCCTGTGTTGTTCTACATTCGACCATAGATTACCATTGGTTCTTTGCTCCCGGGCGGATCGGCTCAGATCAGCGGTGTCGTACGAACTGGAGATCGTCTGATTTCGATCAATGGTCTACGCGTGGTTGGGTTCAAACATCGTGAGGTGGTTCAACTGCTCGACCAGGCTGCTCACACTGTGGGTCAAGTGACTCTGGGATTGCAAAGGCCTGTAAGTTTCACACTGATAATGGATATTTTTAATTCCGCCAATTTAGACCAACCCATGTTTCTATTCCGTTCGTCTCATCAAGCTGATCGACTTGTGATCCACGGTTCCGGTTGATTGGTGGGCACTTAGTTATTTGCTATCTTCTCCATCGACTTTCGAGACCGAAGCGACGAGGGTTACACAAATGGTAATTTATAAGGAAAAGGTAATAGGCTCGATGAAAGATTTCTCATGCAAGTACGCCACTTAGTCAAATCATCCACTAACTACGGTGGATGCTATCTCAGAGGTCTAATCTGTCCTACTCGGATCGCTCCCTATCTGTGTGCCATATAAGACGATACGGTGAATTCTGTCTGTCGGCATGTGTTCAAACACGCTAACATGTCAGATTCCAGTGTATCCTGAAAAATATATCGGCTCATAGTAAGTGATTCTAGCTACCAGATTTTTTTATGGCATGCTTGGAGTCATGAGTGCAGTAGTACGGACATGCTCCGTAGCCATTAAAGCCCACTCCATGAGGGTGGGAGGAGTGAAGGACCAACAACTTCGACTCTGAAACTTGTAACGTCATCGAACCACAAGGCCTCACTAAGTCAGGTGTGGTAGCGAGCTGGGCGACAGCAGCGAGTGGTCTTCTGCTACCACAGTGACAGACGGATCCAGAGTTCGAACTTCTGACTTTTTCGGTGACAGGCGTTTGGTCCACTTGATCACCTCCGAACTGAACGTAACGTTTCCGGTTTTATGGTAATCTATTTCCATTTTTCCTCTTTCGCATCCTTCAAATAACTTTTTCCTAGTCCATAAACGATCTCAAAATATACAATTTGTTCTTTTTTATTTTTTGGTCTTCATGATAGAGTTCAGCCTCATGCACCTTTCGCTTCGGTTTTGTTATAAGCCTTGGTACAGTTCAGTTTTCCAACCATTAACCTTGCACCAAAGGGCTCTGGCTTTGGTTGCTTTCTTACGGCAGCATCAAATTGAAACAGAAAAAGAAAACAGGAAATCGGAAAATAATCAGTTGTACACTCATATGGCAGAAGAAAGATTTCGGTCGCGAGAATCCACTGACTGGGCATCGAGTTATATTGTAGCTAGAAAACAAGCAGGTGGTTCACAAGTTTATTGCTCAACGAAACAAGTCACATTTCCCAGACTTTGCTCTGTCATGTATATTGTTCTTTTCCAAACAACTCTGGCGCGAGATCCACGTCCTGATTAGGCGAACATTTCCGGGCCGATTCGATCATGTGCTGAACACTTGCTTCCGTTCTTTTTGGTCTCCTTCGGCCCGTGTTGGCCTGATTGTCGGGATTGACGACTTGAACTCTCACCCTCAGCTGGGGGAGTCGTGCTGTTTATAGGAGTTCTGGTTGTACTGCGCATGTTTGTCGCTACCGCAGCCTTTGTCTATTGGGGAGCGCTTTTGACATAGTCGTTATTGCTTATTCGGCTGGCTGTTTGTGATTGGTTCTTGCTGCGAGATCGAATACTCTCTCCATAATATCATCTAACTGTACCTGCTCTAGCCGGCCCGGTGACTAAAGTTTTCATACTTTTTCCTCATGTGATCGACTGGTCATTTCGACGCATTTCACAATCATCATCTCCCGCGCAGAATGGCTTACAACGAGGCAGCCTTTCAATGGGCCTGCGCTTAAGAAATTACTGGCATATTAACAATGTTAAAAAACTGATTATCCCAAAATAAACTAGCAGAGAGTCGTGAGGTTGAAACAAGCAAAATAATCAGAAGTAGTATATGACAGGCCTAACTCAAGCGTAACTTGAATCACGAAAAGGGTCCGTTCCTGATCCGAATAATTTCGGACGGAGAGTGTCGAACTCAAGTTGCCGTAACGGGAACTTCTTAAACTCTCTCACTCCGAAGGAATTTGATTCTCCACAATGCCATCAGAACTCCAAATTAGAGTTAGAATTAAGTGCTGGGAGAGCCGAGGATCTGTTTTAATGAACTAAATTTGTTTTCGTTCTGCACGGTGCTTTATGCGTGGTTCCAAAACTATCTACATACTACTACGTACTACTACAAACTATCTACCACATCGTCGCTACTAACAAGAAACGTTCGGGACAATGAAATCAGGTCAGTTTTACGTCCCCAGAATTTTCCTGTCGTTGAAGTTTTTTCTTAAAGGTGTCAACTCTCTAGGCCCTTCAATTCTTGTTTCGTTATCCTTCCCCAAACTTTCCACGGATAACAACAGTAGCATTATTTCTCTTTTTCTGTGCTTGTGTGCCGAAAATTCGTTTTTTTCACATTTTTTTGGTCTGAATCAATTTTAGGGTGGATCGTCTAGCCATGCACATCATAGTGTTACGTTATTGCTCCTAGCGTTGCAATCAGTAATCAACATTATGGTTTTTACTTACCGTAAGCATTTATTACACGAGTATGATGTGAACACTGCCGATAAAGTTATGGTGTCACTATATATTACCGCGAATTAGGTTGGTTAGTTTAGGTATTTTTGTAGCCTGATTGCAACTAGCCTGCCTTATCGCTTAATAACATGATGTAATAATGAACATTAAATATATATACATAAAGGTGTGTATATGTAAAATTATCACCCGAATCCAGCGGTTATTATCGGTTAGACCGAGATCTTCCATCCATAATATGAGCAATGCTTAGCCATTCATTCACCATGTTAGTGCGCACTGCACCATCAAATCTTAAACTGTTTTTAGAATCGCAACTCAACGACTAGCAGACTGAACGTTATTATCTTTACACAATATAGCATGTGGACAAAACTGTTAGATGCGCATCGTATCGTTTTCGGATCTTTGTCCCAGATTGTTTGCATCAATGAGATTATGGTGTGTTTGCTACTAGTTCATCGATCGATCGGACTATCGCGGTCAGTTTAGCCCGTTCATTTCTTAGTTTTGCCTGGATTCTGCTCTCACGGTACTTTCCTTTTCGTTTGTCCATTTCAATGTGATCACATACAGTCTGCGGAGACGGCAAACGGTACCGCCTACGAGCCGACTCTGCGGGATGCAGTCGAAGTAGTTGTGCCGCGTAGCCCGAAGAATGACGGGTACGGTTTTTTCGTCTCGAACACACATCCACGCGTGATGTGCAATGGTTCGGTCGGTGAAAATCATTCTCGGGATGGAGCCACGGACGGTGAATACATTGGTGCGTGACTCAACTCTCATTTTTCTCCTTACGATATTATGCATTATTTTATCGGTACTCTATTCAATACATTGGAGTATATTTGACCAGAATTACATTTCGATCGTTCCCCTCCCGCATTCACTTGTTTAAAGCTTCATCTCAACGCATTGTCCCTTTGCTACACATTCCATCGTCCTATTTAATCGGAGAAAATTTGGTATTGAATAGTGCTGTGCTGGACATAATACACAATGTGATTTATCGTGACCTTCGGTTTCCCGAATAACTTACAAAATGGGTTGCACTTATTCCAGTTAGTCAATGATTATCTTGTTCACCGCTTCCAGTGGCAACCAAACACCGAGTAAACCTCTACTTGTTGCTGAAATTTAGTTCGCATTTTACAAACCATAATCAGTTAAATTTCTTGATACTTTCTCAGAATCTACCGAATCAAAAGTTGCGATCTCATTGAGATTGGCGTTGGTTTCATTTTGTTTCTTTAGAATTTGGAACGAACTTTTCAATCATAACTCGAATTTACTTCGATTTTGCGATTTACAGCCAACCGTGTTTGTCTTTTGTGAAATAACTGGAGCAAATGTATGATTATCTACATGAAGGTTTCGAGGACAATCTGTGGTTCATCGATTGCATGCTTCTTTTTGGCCCGATTTGTAACATTCACTGTCTACTCCAGCTTTCACTTTACGGAACCACAAAACTCGTATGTCTGTTTACACATCTCATGAGTATTATCGATTTTCCTAACTTGTTCCATCTTCCGAATATTGTTTCATCCCGAAGAATCAAAGTCGTAGGTATCCTTACATCTCAGCGATGCATAGCCGCCCCACAATTCCACTGTCACTATGTTTACCCGTGTTGAGCGGTTATTAATGGTGAGAAACAAACCTGTTTCTTTTTCTTCTTTGTGAATCACTATTGTTTCGTAGCGGTGTGCTGCCTTGTTGCTTATCTCTCCAGCTGCACGTATGCATGCATGCCAGCTGGTCTGCATTACAAGTAGAAACTGTTTGCCTTAGTTTGTTTACTCCCAGAATGCTGATTTTAACGTCTACATATGTACCCGTGTACAAAGATGCCTCTCAACCTATTCGTTTTGGTTCTTACTAATTCTCGATACTTTGTTCCACGTGCACAATAACTCCCGGGTTCTCATTCTGTCTTTCTTGATTTGTGTTTGGGTCGCAGCCCAACTTGTTCCCGGCAGTAAGGCGGAACGCTTAGGTCTCCTGTCCGTCGGCGATCGGATATTGGCAGTGAATAAAATCCCCGTCTCCGGTATGCATCATGATCAAGTCGTACGATTGATTCGTGAGAGTGGCAGCCACATCGTACTGACCATTGTCCCGTCACCAGGTGAGTCAGTCGGTCCCAATAATCTATCTCATATGGCTTTTCTTGCCCCACTCCAATCTGCACCATCCTCATTCTCCATTTGTGTTCTATTTGGATGGCTCCCAGCATGGAAAGCAGAATGTCATTAGATTGGAAATAAAATGTGCCTACATGTCAGATGTAAATAACGGTCCCTGTGTTCCTGGTACTTGTTGATGGGGCCACGTTCGAATCTTGACGCAATGCGCTCTTGTGTCTCCATGCGAATGCTATCGTTTATCGTTTTATTCTATTTCAAA
The DNA here is from genome assembly GCA_008360955.1 of Fasciolopsis buskii. Lineage (NCBI taxonomy): Eukaryota > Metazoa > Platyhelminthes > Trematoda > Plagiorchiida > Fasciolidae > Fasciolopsis > Fasciolopsis buskii. The sequence continues at coordinate 184,849 of LUCM01002095.1, read as the reverse complement.
ACACGATTACGATGGTGGTTATTTAAGAGCTCTATTAATGCGAGTCATTCTACAATGCAAAATGACAACCCCAATCCGATCAACGTATCACGATACCGTTTTTCGCGGTAGCAATTAGAATGTTTTTTAATGATTATATTTTATTTTTTAGCTGTTTCACCTAAATAGTGTAAAGATGAACGCGGTAAATAGCGCTAGCTGTCATCTAATCTGCCACTTTTATTTTGACTCCAATCGGAAACAAACGCATTTTCAATAGATTGTTCTTAATACCTAGTCAGATGTTATTAAGCAGTTTTGTTGTTGCTTCGTTTTTTCTTTTCTCGCAAAGTCAATTGGTTTTCACATCGGTTGTATGTGATTATGGAACGTCAGCAATCGCTTCCTTGGTACGCCAATGCGTTCGTTGGTGGGCAAAGTATATGTTCACAAATCCGAGTGCGGATTGAATGCCATCGTAACTGTGGCGAATGGGTAAAATAGTGCAAAAAGAAGGAAGTAAAACAAAGACTAGTTTTCATCATGTGGTGATAGATTTTCCCGACTCCTCGCTCGTGTCGTTCACCGTCTACGTCATTCATAGCTCCTCTTCGGACGTTTTGGTTCCCGGTTGTCCAAACCGAAGTCGGATGCTACCTAGGGAGACCGCGCCCCGAGCTTCCGATCAGAAAACCCGGTCGGCTACAGTCAAGCAGTCAGCATCGCGGCATTTCATCCTGAGTGTCGCGGGTTCGAATCCTCTCATTGCCGACCAACTTCCACACATGGCAGCTCTCATTTGGCCGCAGTCCCTTTCCTGAACTAGATTATGGTATAAAAATGGGAATAGACAATGATTTGTCATGGCACTACAGGAAAATAAGCCGTTCGCAAACGATTGGGTGCGTGTGATTAGTGTTGCAGTTTTTGCACTTTTTATTGATTTCAGATTACGACCCAACCGTTCCTCTGGTTCCAACACAGTTGGTGCACGGAAAATTCGGCTTATACGTTTCTGTTAGAGCATTATGTTACACAGGACAGCATTACGGTAATCTTCATTTACCGATCACGATCACCACATCATGGTGTAACCCTGGGGAAGAGAAAACGGTCAGTGAGGCTTGCCTTGCTGTTTGACGCTGAACGATGATGATGGTGATGATGACATCATGGTACCGTCAGACGGCTAGTGTGGGATTGGCAAGAGTAAACTTTTGCCAAATGACGATCCACTTTATCGTTGACATCGTCTGTGCTTGTTCACGACCACTTAATTTGCGAGCATCAGCTCATCTTATTCAAACGTATGTAACAAACTACTGAACACAGAAGCCAGCAACAATTCTAAACAAGGCATGCATGAACAGAAACCAGTTCGCGCGTAACTAATCGCGTACATGCGTATACAGTTGAAGTCAGAATATGCCAGTCAATCAAAAGGGTTAACTTGGCTTTATATCATCGATTTAGTCAATGTGAATTGTTCCCTTGCAAGACGCTTGCCGATTACGCTCCATACTCTACCATAGTATCACTCTCACGTTTACACGTCCGGCTATCCATGTCATATCCTTCCGAGCCATCATCTATGGGATTTCCATTTAGCACGCATTCTGACCAACTGAGACCTCGGCTCAGACTGATTTCGCAGCAACTAAGCACATTTCCAGCTAGGTAATCAGTATAATCGCCTTTTGCCTAAATGCGTACCGAAAAGCCTGCTTAACACTACAGTAAAGATGCAATACTGTCGCCGTTACTTATTCGATAGCGTTCGCACAGTCGTTTTTCGGGTTTCAAATTTGTCCACATTAGCTTATTTCGGCTGTATTCAATAAAATCTGAACTGTGTGCTGAGTAAGCTCTCACGTCTGTCACCCCAAAGCTAGACTTTGCAGTGATCCAAACGATAACAAAATACTGTCAATGTATCAGTTGTACTTGTGCTTAAGTAGCGACGTGGTTTCACAGTTTTATCGTGGTTCCTGAATGTATAATCCCTAATTGTACGAGGTACCAAGTATTGGGTTTCATTAAGATTTGGCCTTTTTCTGTATCTAAAATTTTCCGTCCTGCCGACACAGAATTTTTGTTATTATCTTACATTAATATTCAAAAAACGTGTCATTCGCTACTCTACAGCTTCACCGTGGGCCTCACGTTTCCAAGGTGTACCGGAACCAGGTGGAGCTGCTGTCGAATTCCCGGTAACACTGTTTCGAGGAAGTCGTGGATTTGGCTTCTCAATCCGTGGTGGACAGGAATTCAATCGGATGCCCCTACTGGTTTTACGAATTGCAGACGGGGGCGCTGCTCAAATGGACGGTCGACTGCGGGTCAGTATTTTGACGATCAGACAGATGTTAAGTATTCTGTGGATCAGATAAGCCGGGGTTTCACTCGCCTTGAAATTTTCAGCATTCCGCTCTACTGTTTACACCGATCGATAATTGAATCTCTCAGTCAGCTTATTCTATTCGTCATTGCAACCGTAGTTTTGCATATGACATGAAATTAAATTCTGTTAACTTTATCCTACAACCCATGAGGAATGTGCTCACATGGAGAAACACCTTCAAAATGCGAATAGTCATACGGCGGTCTGTGCACTTTTCCGCCTGTTGAGATAACAAAGCACTCTTCTTTCCGCAAATGATCTGAAATAAGCTGTTACCTGCAATTTGCTCTACTCTGCGGGCCAGTTTTGACAGTACCTTCGAATAGTCAACCTAGCTAGCCAAAGATATGAATTTGTAGTGTCACAATGCCGTGCATTTTACGCTCCTGTTACGAAACCCGGCCACCGTTCACGAATTTTCGTTGATCGATCAGTGATATTGCCGTGAGATGAATCGCATTTGGTGGAAACATTGTATGGTTAATAATGTAGTTTAGTCATTATTTGTTGACCGCGAAAACTGGTGGGTTGAGGTCACCGAAGACGTAGAATTAGTAGCCACTTCATTTGACAGCCATAGACATTTTAAGCTTATACGTGACACCGGTGGACGACAAGCTTCGGTTAGTGAAGTCGTGTGCGATTGAAATCTATAATGAACGCTGGACCGTTGGCTAACCACACTTTGAAGAAGGACCCGCGCAGTGACGGTAGCAATCTTCGTGGAATTATTTTAATTCTGATAACTACCAAGGTTTTTTCGATAATGCAGCGTCGCTTGATGCCTGTTCACGGGAATGGCATCTGCGAACAGCAGGCCGCATTTCGTCTAAGCTGAGTTTGCATCCGCCAGGTGTTCACTCTTCGGCAGCTACTGGAAACACGCCGTCGCCCTACGGTCGTAGTTCTTCCATACTTGAAAGGCGCGTCCGACTCAGTGAATGACCGGCACTATTCAGTGCTCTCCACCGGGTGGGTATGCCAACGAAGTTCGTGAACCTGTTGCGAGCTGTGTACTCACATACCTATGGTCACGTGAGGATATACGGCGAAGAATCAAGTTCATTCGAAACGACTAGTGGCGTTCGACAAGGGTGTCCCATCTCTCCATTCCTGTTCAACTTCGTCATGGATGAGGTGATGGAAGATGCTTTAGGAGGTCTGCGGGATGTAGGAGTCGAACTGGGAAGTGGAGGGAAGCTATGCGACCTAGATTACGCAGACGACGTCGTGTGCCTGTTCGAGTCCGCGGACCATGCATAACGGGCACTAGATAGATTGTAGAGATCGGTCCCTCCGTTTCACATGGGCTTTCCACCTTCAAAGTGCAAAGTGATGTTGCAGCAGCGCCGAACTTGACACTGGATGGAGAGGGAATAACGACTGTGGACCGTTTCACCTACCTTGGTAGCTGCGTGTCTAACGATGGTAGCTCGGGAGTGGAGGCAAATACGCCTATGTTGAAGGCCCGGGCAACTTACGCTGGACTGAAGCCTTTTGTGGCGTCGATCTGATATTTCACTGAAGTTGAAAAGTCGTGTGTACTTTGCCGCAGTGCGTCCAGTTCTGTTGTACGGTTGCGAGACATGGAATATTCGTGTGGGCGATGTTCGTTGATTAGAGGTTTTCGACCACGAATTTCTACATAGTATGGCTGGGATTGGATGGAGTGACCGGATGAGTAATAAGCAAGTGAGGAATCTAGTACTAGGTGTCGGCTTTGAGAACACCTTGTTTCACCGTATGAGAATTAGTAGACTACGCTAGTTGGGTCATGTATTGCAGCGTATGGGGAACACTCGTCTAACATGCCGTGCCCTATTTTGTGTTCCTCCTAAGGAATGGAAGAAGGCATGTGGAGGTCAACAGATGACGTGGCAACGTGGAATGAGAAAATGTACAGCGAAGTTAGGTAAAGTAGGTGTCTCACGCCTTCGTGGTTGGGGTCCGAAAGACTCGTCGACTTGCTGGCTGGAGACACTGAAGGATATGGCAGTGAACCGTGAACATTTGCAATCCTGTGGTCATTTTCTATCGCATCAGAATGATTAAAAACACGTGCGTTTGTACAGTTCGACTGTGTTCCGTGTGTTGGCTGCAGCAGTATCTTATCTGTTCCCGCCTGTGTAGATCCAGTCCCTATTCCCCTTGGATATTCACTCTTTTTATATAAACATGTAACCTTGAGACAGCAGTCAGTGAGTCTTGTCTTGCTGATTAACGCTGGACGATGGTGATGATGACATGCCATTTTTTCTTCCTTCTGTATAATTTATCTGTGGCGCATCACAAGTTCTTTAGAACGTACGAAAAATATTCACATCGATTTGGCAACTGTGTTGCTAGGACTCCATTGCCAATAAACAGCTGTTTCCGGTTGGGCCCGCCATTTGATATATATATATATATATATATATATATATATGTAGTTTATCAACAGTATTGGTCGTTTTAAACATTGAGTTCGTTGGTGGTTGATTCATGTTTTGCAGTGTTTTTCTGAAGCAATTTTTTGCTGATTCGCGTTTCCTTCTTTCAGAACGTAGATGTCTCTTATGGGTTCAGGTCCATAACGCACCATTTGTGTCTGTTTGTACCAATGCATCCCAAATCGGCGACAATATTCAGCTGATTTTCTTCTTTAAACCATATGGCAGACAGATCTCGTTTTTTGCCTGCTTGAAATTGAGATTGATTCGCATATCAACAGCAATTTGTGGTCACGTGGCCAGTCAACAAGGTTTTTTTGTGCAGATGCACACCTGGTCAAGAAACCTGAGCTGTACCACGTGACTGAAAACCAACTTCTCGGAATCAACGAGAAAAATGTCGCCAAGATTGCTGTTTTCTTAACATCTTGCTCTGATTAACATAAGTAGAATGTCCAAAAAGAGGCACTTTGACAGTTTGGCAAATAGAGTCGGGTTTGTTTTTCGCAAACAAGACCCTAGTGATATATATCGTAGCACATTCGCGATGTGAAACAGCTTTGTTTCGAAAATAACTTGCAAAACAAACCACCATCAACAAATTCGCGTGTGCTTCAACCCAGTGAACATCATTCGACACCCCGAGTTTTTGTCATATCCTAGTCGATGTTAGTTCAATCTCTTCGTTGCTCGTTTCATCGCTGGACACTGAACTGCCACATGAGGCTTCGCTTGCATCATCACATTGAGATGGCACCTTCATATAATGTTACGGTTTGCGTGTTCCATAACCCAGCAGGTCATACAGGGTGGCTTACCTCAAGCTGAAGATCCAAGCATCCCCGGAAGGTCAGTAGGTAGAGAGGCCTAACGAACTAGTCTCCTGGTCCTCGAATTGCCGGTCGATTTGCGCTGGAAATTCAATCGGAAAAATGAGTGTAAGAATGATTGATCCAGATAGATGAGCTTCCACTTAACCACTGACTGATGCGTTGCGACCATGTTCTTGTTGCAAGCAAAGGCTTTGGTTGGGAATCCTAATCGTTCGCCTGATTGGTGGCTGGACTCCTTAACGGCGGCCGTCCGCAAAATTCGATGAATCACACAATTTAGCTGTCTTCAGTGTCCACGTGCTAAGCGAAAAGGACAACGAGTTACCCTAGTTGGAATTCTTGAAACTTTTAAAATAGATGGATTCTGCCTCGGCTAAATGCACATGTGGGATCCCGCTTCCACAAATACTGTGCGTGCCAAATGTAACCTCATTAACGCTCGGCAATTTTCCCATGTCAGTTGATCCGGTTTCGAGCGCTTGTGATCAGGCAGTCATTGATGTCCGTTGTTAAACCTGGTCCCACCCAGTGGTTGTTAGTATGCGTTCTCGGTTGGACGGTTCTGTACGTGTGAATATCAGTTGACTGAAGCATCCTTGTTTGTTCGTCATATCTGTGCGGACAACTTTTTGCTGCTCATTGACAACCCTAGTAGGTTGCAAGTTTTTTCTCGATTGTCTGAATGACAGTGTAAGTATTTTTGGTATAGGTTTTGCGCCTTAGAAGTGTAAATTGTTGTTGAAGAACTTAATTGGCTCAACGGTAAACTTTGTTCTTGCACGAGAGAAACTGGATGAAGTGGAAAGATTTAGTTATTTGGGTTGTTGTATCTCACCTCGTGATCTTATGTTGGAATGTGTTCGCACATACATTAGGCATTGACCTATTTGAGGTATCTGTGGGCATCGGTCTGGCATGCGGTTATCGCTCAAAGGTCAAGTGACGTCGGTTCTGCAATGCAGCTCCGAACATGGCCTTTGAGAGCAGAATGTGTGAAGACTCTGTCGTCTTCGTGATATTGATAGAATATGGTGGGAGAATTTTTGTGAGTGACTCAGAGGTTAGGCGTAAAGTACTGGGTCTTATAATTTGATTCTTAGCCTAACGCAGGTGGGACGTTTTGTGCTCCTGTCCACAGAAAGAGTGCCTCGTACGCTGCTAATTCAGTCAGTGATCAGAAGATAGGTCGAGATAGCCAGCCGAGTCAGAATGTCGGGTTGGGATGCACGATATACCCTCAAGCGATGGTTCGGGGTAGCAGTTGATATGACTGAATGCCCGCATCAGTGACGTTGTTGGATTTAAAATCTTTTTCTTCTTCTTTTTCTTCTTCTATTCGGCTTATTAACGTTCTTTTTCTTCTCGTCCCATGTTTTTTTTGAATAGATGATGCTGTAACGTATCAGCGGAAACCAGGGCATTTTGGTACAAGGCTGATGGTTATAACAACTCAGCTGCTCTGAACATTGTGAAAGATTATATAATACCCACAATGATTTTCTCCATTTATTCTTAGTTTTTTGTAATCGAGTTACCTTCCGCACCCAAAGAAATTTTCTTTTTCATTCTAGTAAGTGAGCTCATCCCACGGCAGAATATCCATACTTCGTTCAGAGACTTTTTTTAGCTGAGAGCCTCTAACCTATGGACTAATTAAATTGTCTTCATATTGTTTCGTTCCCGTCGCATTTCTATTCCTGATCTTCTGAAATATATTGTGGTCCTAGTGTCATGGTCACAGTGAAGGGAAAATTAGACTAAGTTCTCCGTTGTCCAATTTCAAACTGCCACCTCACAAGACGGAATTCGAATGTCACCGACCAGAAAGTTAGAGACGAATCGAAACGCCCCATTGCTTCGGACCTTGGGAGATATCTGAATTCCTTGGTCACTAGGTGGCCAGTAATCGATTTGATATATTAATAAAATGATTCATCATTCAGTGTACCACGAAAAACCATTGAAGCACTGTGCAACTCTGTTATCGTGTTTGCAATCCATTAGCATTGCAAATCTTGTCACGCTCGAACTGGGACACGAACCTCCCCCCCGGAACGAATGATTGTTGGTCGAACTTCTTCTTGCGCTTTTTAGGAGTGATGAATATGACCCTGTTTGGTGGTGGACACCAACTCTTTGTCGCCTGGCTTGTTGTTACACCTGACCTATTGCGATCTCTTTGTGGTTTTGTCCCACTCCAAGTTTCAGGGTCACAATTGTCTGTTCCCCCCTCCCGCCGGTGTACATGTTCCCAGTGTCTACGGGACATGTTCACTCCACTACACTCTTGCTTATAGCATGTCGTTAACAACCTGGATGGAACAGATGTACAAACTGCTTCCATGATTTCCAGTGATATGTTAAACCCTAGAAGCTGTATTATATTGGCATTTGAGTCGAAAGCAATCATGGGTAAATATTCGATTGAAACTTTGCGACAAACTACCGGATTGAATCAAAGACAGCCAAGGAATGGATAATTGTTTACTATAAAATTATTTTTTTTTCTTCATCTGAAGCACATCCAACGTGAATATGCAGATCGAGTTGTGTTCACTCGGTAAAATCCAACTTTGATGGCTCGAATTTAAAGGTTTTCTACGGACTTGGCACTCAGAGAGATCGACCCATCCCAGTACCAAACATGGTGCACTTGATAATAACGCTTAATCAAGCATTGTAACAACAAATCTTCATGTTTTAACTTGATTCTCCGTTCGATTTGTGCATTATTTCATTTTCCAACCTTACGGGCACAGTTTTTTTTAGAGCATTGCTAGTTTTCTCCATGTGTACATCCTTTTTTCTCATTGATTATTCAGCTTTTAAACTTCACCGGGAAAAAATTGCCCAACTCCTTTTGATGTGTTCACTATTCCGCATGCCAAGTGCCAAAATACCGCAACTGTTTGGTACATTTTTGTTGCGTTATTTCGTCTCCGACACCACTCGAGCTCCCTGGTTAATGCAATGCGTGACGAGAAAGATCAGCCCTAATGCGATTTTCTCCAACAGCCCACGATTCTTGTAATCGAGGCGAACAGTCGTTAGTCATCGTTCACATAGACCATGTTGGTAGCTTGGATGTGGTAATTCATCTCAAGTATTCTCATAGTTTTTGCCCTTTTTACTGTCGGAAAAACGCATAAATCGTACTCATGTTTGTTGTTTCCTCCTCCCCGTATTATTTCTCCCGCCAAAACAAATACCGTTAAAAGGTGGGTGATGAACTGATACAAATTAATGGTTACCCCACTGTCGGGATGTCTCACGGACGAGCAATCGAAATCATCCAGGCAGGTGGGAATACTATGCAATTGATTGTGCGTCGCCGAACCGGTACGTCCGGTAAAACAGGTAAGCGCTCGGTCATTACCACTGACAGTTCTATTGTAATAGTAACGTGTACTTTTGCCCTTATTTGCGCTGGGTTTTTTTTCGTCACGTTAGGTCGACTGGCCTTCGACTGGATTCCCAATCGATTCTCTCCGCTCCCTATTTTCCTCGTTGTTTCCCATCCACCTGTTGAAAGTCGACGGTTTTTTGTTCTGTATCATATTTTCTTTGTTTTGTGCGTGTTTGAATAACTTCTCGATTGAACTCATTCCCGATTGTTATGCAGTTGCTAATCCGTATCAACACAATTTTCACAATACTCGCCCGCTGTCTTAGAGTCAGTCCTATGGCTGATTTTTCTTCCAACTCGTGTTTTGATATCTGTCATCCTATTCGTTGTTCAAGTGCATTTTCGTGTGACCTATTATATTCGTCCTTTCGCAGAACATTCAAAATGAGTTCGCACGGATGGATAACTGTGTTCGTTTCTTGATCAGGGGCCCCTTATTATCCGAGTCAATCGCTGTTTGACTCGTTTCGGGATCAAATTTACGTTGGGCGAATTTTCTCTGGCTTCTTTCGACCACAGATGTGGAGATTATCGTGCTAAGCCCTTTTTCGCACTAAACGATCTCCCTAGCCAAAATAAAGTCGAAACATTTAAAAAGGTATATCCAGCATAGGTATTAGTGAAAATTGCCGGAGCCATTCGTAGGCTCGAACTCAGGCACATCACTGGTTTACCGTGTCACACCACGTGTATCCACTCGCACGATGGGCTGCCCTCTCGAATCTCTTCCCACTCACGCGCACGTATAATACCTCACAAATAACCGCAGTTTTATTCTCATAAATTTTCCATCTTATCACTAAGACGTTTATTCATAAACACAGGACTGTCTGTGTCTACTGAACCAGAGACACTTCTCTTCTGAGCTCGATATCAAGACTCATCCAAACGCAGTAGTATACCCTCATCTTCTGCACCGCCTCAAATTTAAGTGAAGTTTCCCAAATTTTTTGGACCGATTGTATAGCCGGATGAAATTCCCAATGTCAAAATAATCGAAGTAAAAATGCAAGGTTTGTTGGCTTCGTATACTTTGTTTGGATTTTGTAAACATTGACAACTTACGAAAATTTCCCTTGAATTTTCAGCCGCTTCATGTTGAAAGGGTGTAGTAGATAAACGGGGATCGCTGATACTGACTCTTCGTCCGATATGCAATACATTTGTTTCTTTTATTAAAGTGACATCCATCGTCAAACGGTCTCAGTGGCAGTCGTTCCGGCCTACTTTCCCTGATGCGAGGGATTATGTAAGCTAGAAAATGTTTGACGAACATCGTGGCTTCTGACCCACTCTTCTCGCTCATTCTTATGTCGGGCAGTCCTCCGCCATAACGAGACTGTGCCTTGATGTAATGTGACGGTTTGCGTTATCCATGACCCAGCGAGCCATACAGGGTGGCTTACCTTAAACTGAAGATTCAAGCATCCCCGGAATATATATATATATATATATATATATATATATATATATATATATAATCATTGTTAGGGTCCGCAATTTCAAGCCTCCAACATGCGAATCCAAAGTTACATTTTCAGTGTCCTATTGATGCCTTTTTCGTTTTCAGCCCAAAAGTTAGGATGTTTTTTTGGTCGACCTGTGCCCATACCGTGATTGAAACTCCGTCCAACTAGTTCTTTGCATTCGTCGTTTGATTTCGTTTATGACTTTACCCGTTATTCTTACGGTAATCGAAGTGACCTGAATCGGCCTCTCTTTTACTCGAGCTGTAAGTCTCCTCGTGGTTCATGTTATCTCGGGCTCCGCTTTTGCTGCCCCGGATCATCTCGATGTTCTTGTGAACCACACACATTTCTCGTGATACCGTCTCCAACATTCGCTAAAATACGACAAAAGATATTCATTCATCTATCTGATCACTTCTGTACATCTGTTTGCAGCTATTCCATAATCGGGTAAGATGGCCAGACGGCACACACCGGATAGCACATTTGCAAACGTCCGTTTCCAATATGTTGTGCGTGTTTGTCCGGGTTCGGTGTAACTTCCTTCTTGGCCAGGTCACTCGACATTATTCTCTACTCTCTTGCGCCCTTATTCTTTCTCTTTCCGCGCTTTTTTTCTTTCTGTTGGCTGTTCCCTCTTCAGCGTTCACGTCTGTTTGATGTTTTCGTCTTGGTGTTCCGAAATCAGTCATAGTCTGTCTACTTGCACTTCACCAGATTAAGTCCTTTCGAGTGTTGTCAACTTTCTCATTTTTCATCCCTTCACAACTCCTCGTCTTTCAACCTGTTCCTGATTATTAAACGTTCATTCGGACCTGTGTTTGTTTTGATTTGAAATCCAAGCGCTGTTGTGGACCGCACGTGTAAACAACGATCAGCATGATCTCAGATAAATGTCTCTAGACGGGTGTGTGCGTGACCAGTTTGTTCGTTCAGTCGGTTTCCTTGTGTTTTGTCATGTTCATGTCCGACTATGTGTTCTCGCTGTGTGAGGAGATCAATTTGAATCGGCCTCTGTCGTTGCATGCTTTATCTCGGCGATTTGGTGCACATCTCTGTGTTCGCAATAGTTACTTTGAAATTTATCTCTATTCTAACCTCGTGTGTCTTGCCGTCCGTCTCTTTCCTTCTTCTCGATCGCTCTTCGATACACCCATTCACAACTTCCCCCAGCTGATATAACCAGTCGAACTCGAAATCAGTCCAATCGTTCCAGTCTGTTTCGTCAGTTTGCTTCGACACGATTGCCACCAACTTCGCTATCGTCGTGCAACACGGCTCCGGCAAAGCCTAACTCACCCCACATGTCTCGCCTCAACTGGCTCGGATTGGTCAGAAAACCCACTGGGCCTATTGCGATCCGTACGACCGAGCCCGTGTCGTTCGCATCAGTTGTCGAACGTCGCAACTCCGCCAATCTGGAACGCCGCGTGCCGACCATAAACACTTCACGTGTTTGATACAATTTCGAGCGGGCCCGATTTATTTTCGCATTCTTCCAATCTCATCTACTTTGTTCCCTTTTACGACCGTTCGTGATAATGAGTGGTTTATTTTTCATCCGAATTCATTTACCCATCCCATGAGCTTATTTGTACACACACGGACACAAGCATATTTGCAATTTGTATTCGCTTAATTTTGTGATTCACCATCGTGCTTGTACAGTGCATCTCGATCCCCATCTTCCACTAAGCTTAAGTTTGCGTGTATGCGTCTTCGTATGCCTCCGTCTGCCTCATTCTTGCCCCTTTCGGCTCGCCGTGCAAAACCCGTGGGACACTTACAAAACAAAAACGTATATGATCTCCGATAGTGTTACTTCAGTTTGATGTCATCGCTCGCGCGTAAAATGTTTTTTCTGTGGCACCGCTATCTTTGTTCCGCTCTCCGCAGACACACAATTCCGGCTGCCGTCGCTACAGCACTTCGTATATACCTGTTTGCGTCATTCTATCTCTCATCCCGACACTGGTTCCTGTTAATCATGTGGAACTTTCAGATGAGCAGTTCGCATGAGATTTTTGCATAATTTGTCATCCATCATGACCTCATCAACCATGGATGTACTTCCGGGATGATCTTTTTATTCACTTATTTGAATCCAGTTGATAGTATACGGTTTTTTATTCAATTTTCGGACACCTTGGTGGCTTAATCGACAACTCATTCTGTTTTTGAAGTGGTCGTTCTATCTCAACTAGGATGTGATTCTTCGAATTTCCTGGCGTTTTTATTCCACTCGTCAGCGACAGAAATAGGCAAAATGCCTTCTTCCTTGCTCTCAGTGGACAGAGATAACAAATGAAATTAACATCAGTGGTCATCAACTGCGGGATCAAATCACGCCGATTAAGTCCCAGTACGTGCGACCGATCTCATTTTAATTCACTAAATTTCTAAATATCTTCCATCGAGAATAGTCTAATTGGTTTGCTATCTGTCTTCGGAAAGCGGATTCGCGGGGGCGGTCGCAATCCATTCGAAGATTGTCTTGTTGAATAATTTGAGACTCATAACACAAACAGGCTATTTTTTAGCGTCAGTAAGTAGTATGAATTTGTTCAATCAAATTTAAGTCGTCTCTGAGCTCGCCTATGTTTAGTTGTATATGTGTGACCGCGGTTGCCATCACGAAGTCATCTGAAAACGAAAGTGAAAATGGGATGAGATATGCAAATCAAATATTTGGTAAGACCTAGTAATTTTTCGTGAACATTAGAAAGATCATCTGTGTGGGGAAATTCACCTTTTCCTCTTTGTTGCATCCACAAAAACGTACCACCGAACCAGTCAGTTCTACCGTAACTGGAGGAATGTATGTCAACTAGGATTCAATATTAAGCACTTATGGAAGTTAGCTTGCTTCTCAATGAAGCGAACGTTGGGCGAAAGAGATCATTCTTGAAATACCACTGCAGAAGAACGAACTCAGACTGCAGGTGTTCACAAAATTCGGCTCTTTATTTTAAACTACCCAGAAGTTCGAATCAAACTGATTCACAATTTTAAGATAGGTCAGGGAAACTTTTAGCATGAATCCCCAAATAGAAGAAAATTAAACTACTTCATCTGTCAGCTGATTCGTGCATGCATTAAATGCGCACCAAAAATTATGTGTGCAGATATACTCACGAATTAAAACAACAGTTCGTGTTAATTGGTTGACCAGTTTTTGCTGAGGAATTTCTTCTTGAGTAGCATGTAGATGATTCACGTATCCCAGTTCCGGGGAATCATTTGTGGGAAATTTTCTTACACTATTTCAGACCCATCATTATTATTCATCGATGGAGGAACAGAACGTGAGTGGCTTCTCCGGTTGATTACAATCGGATGTGCTATAAGTGATGATTGACGGGCCATTGTGATGACAGATGTTCCTGAATTCAACAGTCATTGATTTTGGGAAATATTTTTTCGATTTGCGTCTGACTGCACGTTTCTCGCTACTCACAAGTAATTGTGAGCTCTATATGGAAAATATCAAACGCGAAGCAGACCGGTAGGGACATACACCCATTCCGCAGAGAAAGCCTGATTTGGTGGGAAGGATGCGACTGGGCTTAATTGAGTATGTACCTCGGCAGGCACTCCTGGCTTTCATTGTGGATGACATCTGGACAGGCGTAACTCGGCAACTGATTAAGCCAGATGAGAGCTGACGGCACAATGGCGACGCATGCTTCTTCCAGTTGCAAAGCCTGGGTTCAAACGCAAGGTGCGATGGTGGATATGCATTACCGACGGACTCTAATAGAAGCAAAAATTGAACCTGATATATTCGGAGTCTAAGATTGGCCTGATGATCCGAGGTTTGTGCGTGAAAGTTGAATTCCGAAGGACAATCAACCAAGCATAGGAAACACCAGTCCTACATGCCACTTAGGAATAATTGTGAGCTCCGTAAACAAAATTGTCCACTTTGGAGGAAATCATGTTGTGTTTAAACTCAATCAGCAAAATATTAGCTTATAGTGAATGATTTCCCGGAGTTTAGGTTTATTAGTTATTATTAGACACTCAACTTTCTTGTGGGACCATTTGATCTTCTTATAAGATACTTTATCAGCATAGCTTCCTAGTGAACAATGGACCTGCATCTCTAGCATGCCATGGCGCATGAGATCTAAAATTGTTTGGCAATCCACTCGGTGACTACATGTTAACAAAGTTTTGATCATCATAGGCGGTCCATCGGCAAGTGATGTGCTGCAGTATTTTGCTTTCCTTGCTGTTGCGTGCGATGCCTCATTGTTAGCGAGTCATGCCTTGTGGTGTTCGCGTTCTGACACAATAGATACAAGAATTGGTCATTAGTGAAATTTCGGAGTTGAGTACGGAGCCTGAATTAATGCAATGCACAGGTTTTATTTGGATTTTCTCGAATATGAAAATAGCATGGTCAGTTTGTTGTTCCATACAGGTCCGTCATTTCCCACTGGGTGATAAACATATCAGCTTGTACCATTCGTTGACATTACCGCCCTCTCAGGTTTCGAGAGTGACAATCGGACAGTTTCAAACATGTCAGTGACTTGAAACCATCGAAAACGCGGGCAATTTAAAGAGCTAAAATCTCATTTTTATTGCTCATAGTGTTGCCGGCAGTTAAAAATGGACGTAATAAGCTAGGGATCAATGATGGAATCACTCATGACCAGACTCGCTCGAACGCAGACGTGGGCATGGTCGTCGGTGGGATATTCCAGAACAAAACAGGTAATGCAACTGACGAATCGGTGAACAGACTAACCCGAATCAGACTCATAGAATCCCACGACTTGTTGAGGCCACCAATGGGCCACACACACACACACACACACACAAAGCGACGTGTCGGATTTGTGCGCGTGATGACTAGTGCACGCATGTTGCTACTCTACTGTAGGATATTGAACTGAAGTCAACAGTTCAAAGAGACAGTTGTTATCATGATGCATTTTGCATTCGAGTGTCGTACCTGTGACTGGGTCATATATGCACCTACGAGTTGACTAACACAAGTGGGGTGAACGAGAAAATTGAGGTGTGAATTCATCTTGCAGAGTTTTATGACCGGTCAATGGGCACTTTAAGCTAAGCCTGACAAATGGTTCTAGGCTGAGTTGGGATAAGATCGTTCAAGGTGAAGAGCTACCGCTTGTGCGTGGGTGCTCGAGAGCAGCGTTGAAGGCATCACGACATAGGGGCATTTGCTATGCGGTTTCCTCTCATTCTTTCAATGGGGTAGTCTCCTAGAGAACCATCTGAGCTTGTGATGCTAATGGTTGAGAGTCAAGATTTATGAATAGCTTGTGACGGATTCCAAGATCCACAGCCTGACTCACGATAGTTTAGTAACATAGTGTTTTATAATCTGGTTATCACAATCGCGATTCCAATCGATCATCTCGATTCTAGTTCACATCTTGTCCTGTTTATTCAAGTCTGATTAGTCAAATGGTCTGTCCGGTCACCAGGATTGTCCACTGTTCGACACAATCGGACAATTTATGTAAGTCTGTTCAGGTCAAAGCTCATTTGCCGATAGCCTCCGTCTAACGGACTCGTTGCCTCTTATTTGGTCTTCATTGCGAGTGACGCTGCAGCTTGATTCTGACCGTGTCACGAAAATCAGGTCACTTTCAATCTGTCTCCGAACTAAGGACGTTTGGCTGATCCCGTATTTGTTCTCTGGCCTGCAGTCGATCAGATTCCAACGCCGCAGGTCCCGGAACTGAAGCCATAGAGGCTAACTGATCAGTCCTGTTTTCCGGATATAATTGTGCTTCAATTTTGTGTGACTCATTGCAATGAGGCAAAGTGATCTTGAATACTTGGCATCCGCCAGTAACCTCCCCCCACCCTAGCCTTGAACCTGTTAAAACAAATCAGGCGTTACAAGCGAATATGATGAATTGCGTGAGATAGTTACTGGCTGACTAACCCAATTTTGCTGTTTAGTCTTTTACAATTTTTATGCGGATCTGGCGTAATACAATCAAAATGACCAAAATTGGCCTAATCGGTTCATTCGAGTGGCGAAGTCACCCACATCTGTATTTCCGTTCTCCGATTTGTTGTCCGAATGAATCACAGCCGTGTTTTCATGTAACAATTTTTGTACCCATTTACCGACTTCATTCTCACTGGAAAACCTTCACATTCTTTGGTATAGCAAGGGTGTTTTCACCGTAGGCACAGGTCACATTACCAAATTGCAGCATAAATTTCCTTCCCAACAATGTAATTTAGTTGTTGGCCAGATTATGAAGGAACTTGTTAAGATTAACACCTCTGAATCTAAAGCTTCCTACATAGAAGTCGACCACTTTGGGAGCAGAATTCTACTCGCTGAACTATATCTAATCGTGAAAACCCCAGTGACGAAAGACGATGTAGCATAATGTTTAATGAATCCTTGTTAGCCATATCGGATAGAATTGTGGCCGAGGTATTTGGTTCACACTAGTCCCTTTAGGTCTCGAACCCTAGCCATGGGACCTTAAATGTGGATTGCAGATGAGTCTTAACATTGTCGGATGCAACAGTAAACGGTTTCCAATGGCGATCTAATTATTCCTATCAACTGAAGAATCACTGCGTAGTACCGTTCATTGAGCACTTTTATTTTGCTTATTTTTTACATGACAATTTACACGGTTTTAGGATAACGATCTTAGACAGCGATTGGCTTCTGGCAAGTAAAGTGACCAGTGGTAGTGTATTCATAGTTTGTGACATATACTTCCACGCTTGGCGTATTTGTTATCATTAGTGGATCGGAAAAATGAAATCACGGAACATATGCGATTGTTTGTAGCTCAGTGAGATACTCAAAGTGACGCTAGAAAATCAGACCTCTGGCCTTTCAATTGCAAGAATTATGATTGATCTCTTCGGACTAGGCATTTGGTTGATGAATTTATCACAACCCACTTCGTTTCCATCCGGTGTCAGGATAAATCTTCGACATAGTAATTCGGTTATTTATTTCCCTAATATTAACTTTCACGTTTGAGAACCGCATTTGTATAGTCACGTGTATCGGGTTGCATCAACTAGAGCAGCATTCATCAAAAAAGCTAGCTTGTTCATCATTCGGTGTTCTTGAAATCCTGTCAAAAGCAACTCATTACATTTGTTATCCGTACAGTTTGATGCAAATTGAAAATAATAAATTGTTGTCAATGTCCCTAACACCGGGTGGATTTAAATTATTAGGCATAGTCGGTTGTTGTAATATTCCGTACTGGCGGCCAGTGCGCATGCCCCTCAGGATTGGCTCGCGGTCGATGGGCCCAACACGTGGGCACACAAACATGCGTCCGCCGTGGGCATCTTGCCCGAAGTTACCGGACTGAGAGACTCAAGTGCCCAATCCGCCAATGTCAGGTGTTCCTGCACTACCCTGGACTGTTTTTCTTTTTACTGTCCACCATTACTACTTTCTGTTTCTGTTAGCAGGTGGTGCTGCACCGTATTTTGCATTTAATTGAAACGTAGCTATGTTTTAGAAGGTTTTAATCGCGAATCATTCCAATTAAACGTATCAATAATTATTTATGTTCTACCAAATGAACCCATCACAATCTCTCACTACACGTCTCTTTTTAGATAGGGCTGAGCAGTGAATACGAACGAGACACGTTCGTACAAAAATTGAGATGTATGGCAGTCTCAGCACACCGATCGCAGAAACACGCAAACGTTTGCACGCCTAAAATGGCATGTTATACTATTTTGTAATGTTGTTTGAGGTAAGGCTTTTCTACCGGGTGGTACCATGGGAGTTTGACTGACACCACGAAGTTACTTTGAGAAGAAGAATGTGAAAATACTTATCATGGTTTTGTTCAACTTAGGAACGAAGTAAAATGCGGTAGACGATTATCAGTCGTTCGTTCCAAGTCGGTTGTTACGTATAGTTGAACGCTGTTAGCTAACAGTCAATGTTCAATTAAACGCAAACAGGTGAGCACAGCCGAATAACAAGTGCGGTTAGGGTTAGTACAGTTAGCTACAATGTAGTATACATGTGAGTTGTGAATAGATTTGTTCGTCTTTGTCTGGCATGCATGCAGCTGTTTAAATACTAATTGTCATGAGACACAATATTTAGCATAGGTTTTGCTCCAGGCTCCATATACACCCAAATGGTTTCGTGCACGGGACTGCGGACCGGTCGCGTTGACCGACTTTGGTCGTGCGATAAATTTTCACGACAAAATCACCCTGGATTGCGTGTTAATGATCACATGACTAATGTAGATTGGGCGTAGACCTGCCTCATTCCAACTGCCTTGGTGTAGTTGCAGTTCGGATTCACGTGATACGGGACTCATGAGTCAGTTACGAAGTCACGAACACAACTTCGCGGACATTTGAACGGACAGCTAACCTACGGCTGAGAGTACGACGATGTAGCCCAATCAAATCAGCTTGAATGGCAGTATTGCAGGCAAATAGGTTCCCACTTCCGTGAAATTCCGTTTTTACGGAGGGGGGGAGCTTTTTATGCCAAAATCCCGCGCAATTTCTCCCCCCATCGTAAATAGCCAAACAGGCGACATTCACACTGTGTTCACTGCGTTCTCAGTAATTGGTGGGTAAAAAAATGCTCCGACAACTACAATATTACTTTGAGTCTAGTGATTTTTCACTACTAATCCAAGAACTACGAAAATTCATCAGTTTTCACTAGGCTTGTGAAAAGTATGGCGGTCAACATTTCATGAATATTCTGCGGCATGGAATTCACGCTATCCATCTGCTTCACAATGTCATGTCTCGAATTCGTCCGTGAATTGAATTAGTGCCCTCAGATGCAGAAAAATCTCTTCCTGGAACGTATTGCTCTCGTTCCACGCGACTCGTCAGAACCTCTTCATGTCAAACACGTACGGTGTTGAATTCTGTGAACTAGGCAAGTTACACGTTTCGATTGGTGTGGATAGGCCTTATGTAAATCCCTAATATTCTTCTTAAATTTTTGTCCGGCCTGAATTGTTCTAGCGAGCATATTCTATCCTAGATTTTACTTGGAGAACATTTGTGACCTGTTTCCTATCGATTCTACTGCTGCCATTCTGGCAACTACCAGTTTCTATCCTAAGCAGTTGTTTCGGATGTTAGAAAAAGGTGAAATATTTCACGATTTTCAACTTCGCGGAAGTCGAGAATCTTATGTTTAGATTGTTACAGATATGTGTATGAGGAACAGCTTAAAAATGACCATGGTTCCAAAACAACAAAATGTAAAATGAGTTTTACAGAAAATGGATAAAAGCGAGGGGAAAATGATAAAGAACGACAGACCAATTTTGTGTTCTCATCGTACATGTTTTTGTGATTTTTCGTTGTCTTCGATGTTTTTTAAGGGGACGAGTTCTACAAGCCGACCACACAACATTCGTGATACAGACTTCGGTTATGAGCCATATTTATTAGCGCCTGCAACTAACTACAATCCTCCACGAAGACGGGAAGCACCAAGTGAGTACAAAGCCGAAGCTATTTTTTCATGCTTCTACACCTAGTCATAGCCTGACCACCACCTAGCTTCACCAACCCTTGCTGGGCACATGCAAAAAGAACACGAAAAGGTAGTCGATGGGCAGGCATGCGCAATACGTGTCCAAGCCGAAAGCGAAGTAGAGCGACTAGCTCGGGCAGCGGGCGACTATCTACACCCAACACATGACGACACACCTCGTCGTTGCTCCCACCAGACACGAGCAATGCTCTGAAAACGTCGGTAGTCGAGCACAGAAAGTCATCGGGCCTTCTGAACGCGGATTGGTCAGGTCTCGCATCCGTAAAGGAGGACCCCACGAACTGTCGTCATATAACCTTCGCTTCAGGGGAAGCCGAATGGCTGTCAAACAGAGTCCAACTTGACTTCCAGTAGCCGGGGTCTCCGTTTTGTCTGTTTCTGCATAATCTGAGGTTGGACCTATTTCATTTCGTGCTGGTGATATTTGTCCGTGCGTTATTGTGCCCGACTACACTTCGTGCTACTATTCCGGGTAGCGGTATCACTGTATTTACTTGATTGGGCAAGCCCACATACAAGCCCTAAGAAAAAATATAATTTTAATTACTAGGAGATCTAATTTTATTTTTCGAATGAATCGTCATCGAGTGTCCCCATCCAACTTTGCATTGAAAAGTATGGAAGCAATGCGTAGCTGTTTCACCCTTGTTAGGAATCATCAGTAGTGCATATTCTTTGTGCCGGAACTGAGACGCGAACCCCCAGGCGAACGGTTATAAACCGAATGCCTTGGCCATTGCGCTAGAGGGGCTTAGTGTTAAATTTTCATCGAACGTCAGCACTACAAATTGCAGTGTCCGTATTCGTCACTGGATCTTGGAGTCGGGTGTTGACGCTGCATGAAGAATCATTCGAAAAAATGGAGGGACAGACGAGCAGTTCACGTGGTCACCAAATAATCCTGATTCTGACAAGAACATGATACCTGATGAATTTAGAATATTGCCCTTCATATAGGATGTGCTACATATCCCTTCCAAGTAAATGACTAAAGCAACCAGCTAATGCTGAACTCTGATGTGCTTATCCCCTAAAATCAGTTTTGTTACAGTTTTTTGTGAGAATCATTAATAGAAAGCGGTTTGGTATTTGGTACATGGGTATCCTAGAAACGGATGGGGTGAACGACAGAACAGTCAGGGTATCAGTGGATTGAATAAGACCGAACTTAATCAAAATTTTGTTAAATTGAGCTAAACCATAACAGTTACGTGTGTTAAAAGTGTAATTTTGAACTTTCAGACCAGAAAACTGGATCCTTTTCATTGTGCCAAGTTCAATCCCAATCGAATGATCCGATTAAGAATCTGCACAACAAAAGAAGCCTGACAAAAAATCTGTCGGGTTTTGTGTGAAGATTGGGTCAGTGATGTACTTTGTCTAGCCAGTTATTTATGTGGGGTGATGTCACGGCGGTTGGAGATTAAAAAAATGATGAAGATATACGCACCAAATCGATCTAGAAGGGCAAACATTATTCAGCCATACTGACGGGCAATTCAGACTAGCATTTATTTCCACCGATCCCCAGGCACATCAAATGTCCATGTGCACAGATTTCGGATTCGCATTCGCAAATCACGCTCAAGTGCCTGATCAATTTTTGTCTTATTGTCGATCCTTAAAAATAGATAAACTGCGTGCAGGGTATTACCCACGATGTGGATGTCTGTTTCAAATGTGAGCGTACATTTGTATGTCACTTTGTGTGTGTGTGTGTGCATGCGTGTTTGTGTGGATGTGTTACTTTCTGTCTCCTTAGACTGTTCACAGAAAGCAAAAATAAGGGAAAACCGACCATTTGATATTCTGACTGACGTAACAGACCACGCAACTGACCGATTCACGCAACACATCATGACAAATAAACAATTCAGAGCCTTTAAACCTAGCTGACTTTCTCGATGCGTCATCCCTTCATCCATAAAAATGAACATATCGAATGAATCAAGCAGTCTCGTTCGGTGTAAACAACTGGAAACAGGAATACAGTGTTAATAAAAACAACGGTTGTTTAGTTAGTCAAATTGTTCAATCAGGAAAGCGTTGCGTCCATTTTTTTTCGTGAGGATGGAGAAGGGAGTGTTGAACAAAATTTCTAAAATCTGTTTATCAGTTTTAGCCAATAGGTCATGTTTTATTCGACTGACTTCAAATTTTCCCGTTCTGATTTAACGCAATCTGTTTTGCCATAACTCGGAAACGGAACAAAAAATGAGACCAACGGAATTGAATGAAGACGGAGAGTGTAAACATTCGGTGCACGTTCATTGTCCATTTCACGAATTCTCCCACTGAATGAAGGGATTCTCAAGTGAAACGCGGACAGATCTATCTCCGATTTGAATGTTATTTATACGTCAAGGAACACACGAAGGTGAGGTGGGTCACATACGAACAGAATCGTTTTCGATGCCGCTTCCTGAAACTCGAACAGTTTGTTTCCCCACCTAAGTACGTAGGTTCTCAGGTAAACGGGAGTTTATAAATCCTACCTTGAGAAGACGTATGGATTGGAAGTGTGGTTGTTCCACTCTACACCGGAAACCTGCAATCTGAAACTTCATACCTATTCTGCCACTCCGAAACATATCCGTGTTTACCATCGAACGGCTTCAAGTTCTTAAATTGTGTTATGACTCATTCATTTGTAATCGGTTTTTTGCTCTTGTCATCTGTTGACTTGCCTGAGATTCCTTTCACCGTAACAGTACTTCTTTCAGTGACTAATACACGAAATGTTTTGGATGAGTCAGCCAGGGCGAAAAAGATCTTATAAACAATACAACCTGTTGGATATTGTGAGATAATGACACTCACCATGCCTACGTCAAATCCAAATGTCCTTATTCCACCGGTTACAAATGCTGTCCTGACGATGGACCGTAATCGGCAAGTCGCCAGCGATGCACGTAAGCGGATGCAATCTACTCATGCCAAATCGTGTGCGCGTTCTGACGGCACAGGCATTAGCTGGCAACCGTCAGGTGACTTAGGTACACCGGTGGACGGCAGAAAGGTAGAACGACTGAGGTACTTAGTAGACCGTACCAACCAGCCAATGTGAGTGAGTTGTGTTGCATTAAAAAACTCATTTTAACCACATGAGACTGAATTCCATCTTACGAGACTCGGAAAACCCATGCGACAGTACCAGGCGTGGGTTTGTGTTTGTTATTTAAATAAGTGCATGGCTTTCTCTTTAATTAGGCGAGATTTGTGCTGACTTGACTTGGATCTTCCCTCGCTAGAGCTAGTTGGGAAAACAGATTGTTGAACACCACTAGACGTCATTGTCGCTTTGTGTCTAGCGGCTCTTTTGAACACATCTCACAAAATCATTCGAATGATTTCTTGAAACATAGAGCCACGACTGAGCCCGTTTCCATCTGAGCATTCCTAAGTCCTCGAACAACTCGAGTGACTCTCATCCATCACAAGACATCATATATTGCAGACCAAAAAGAACCGTGAGAGACGTTGACTCTTAGGTTAAGCAACCAGACTAGACATATTTTAACAATTATTTTGTTCGAAGAATTCCATCCGATCCTGACAGCACTTGCACTGACGATGTCACCCCCGCTCAACTGGCAGAACCCCAGAAAGTGCAAAAGCCTTCTTCCGAGTGAATGCGCAGCTACTAACGCAAGTTCATCTGTAACTAGTTCGAAAAAGTGATCATATCACAAAAAGCTGATAATGCTTTGATCAAAAACTCAAAATTTATGAGTTTTAATTATCTCTAAAGTCATGTCAGCGGATATATTCCCCTAAACTTTATGGATCGACCGGATGAACAACAGTTTCGTGACTATTAACCCCACCCCCAGTAACGTCCGACAAGTTTTGGTAAAGCTGAATTGTCGATTGATATCTGTAGAAAGATGGAAGAATTGATAGACGTCAAACTGTGGTCTTAAGAACCATATGTGGCTTCGATTTGGAAACATCTATCGTAATCAATTCCTCATGAAAAAGAACAACCTGAGCTATGGCCAACACGGATTTCTAATTCCGCTTAGGTTTTTTCTCCTTAGAAAGCCTCGAGTGAGCAGATGCCCGGGGCTAGTTGAATAAGAGTCTTTGTTAAGTTGCGGTTATATGCAATTCGTGCAAAACTTGGAAAATGCAAATACTGATCACTCCATGCTATTCCTCTGTAGATGGAATAGTGTGCGGTCCATTTTGGTAGCCTCGTGAGCTCAGAGAAAACGAAGGATTAAGCTGAGGAGATTCAAATAGGTTTAAGGCACTCGGAAAATGTAGAATTATTAGCCGCCAGAACAGTTATGTGACAAATCCGCGAAGTGTTCGGAAAATAATACAAGAATCGGATGCATCCGGGAGTAAGAGCTTAGACCACGCGTTCAACTGTGCATGACCGAACTGTGTCAACACTGACATCAACTGGCCGTTGCACAATGGGGACACTCGCCCGTCGTTTAGCCGATCGAATACGCCGCTTCTAGTGTCAGATTGTGAACACGCGGAAGACGTAAATCACGTGACACCTCTCGATGTAGCTTCGCTGTTGCTTGCACGTACTAACCGGCCAATAAGATACTTGGCGGTCGACGAACGAGATGGATGAACAAGTCCCGACTGTCACTCGTCGAGCGATAGTTTGCAAACAAATTTTTGATCTATTTAACATGGGAATCCTAATATGGTTCCTATTTGTGATAATATTTTTGCAGACCTCGGTCAGACAGTCCGAAGTCAAGGACATTCCAATGTCTCGTGGTTATTTGAGCCCGTGTTGCCATTTCGAGTATCAGCATTAATATATAATTCCAGGAAAACCAGGATCAAGGCGGTATTCGAATACGCCTCTCAAGTCGTCTGTAATACGCATATTCAACCTATCTGTTCTGTGTCTAATCCAATCTGTTTGCCTCTTCTGCCTACCCATAGTATCTCCATTGATAACACGCCCGATACTCGCAACGGTTTATTGTCAAGTAGTGTAGTAGCTCACATTTTCTCAAGCCTCGTCAGCCTCTGCATCAGGATTCCTTCAATGTGCGCACTTTAATGCAGGCTGGCCAACAGACGTGTTTGGCTCTGACAGTGGACTAACTCACTTTCGATTGATTTCTGCTGTGTGAGTGAAACACGAATTGAGGATTCGAGTAGAGTAGAGTAATTCAACTAACTGCACCCCTAACGTCTCGTGAAGATATTTTCTTCGCACTTCAGGAGACGAAGCAGCTCAAGCTGTGGGTCAACGTAGTATAGGAAGTCTTGAGTGAGAAGGCTGAAGCAGCCGATCTAGACTGGATCCAAGTCAACAGTCGCTTGTGTGCCATGAGACTGCAGGGATCAGTCGGCGTCCGGAAGGATAGTAGTGTTAAGCGCAGTTTAATTGTTATCTCGGCATACGCTCCAACAGACTGCAGCACTGATATGGAGAAAGATGAGTTTTACGATGACCTCGTCACTCTTGTTCGGAAGAGCAAACGGTCTGACATTGTAGTGGTAGCTGGTGACTTTAACGCACAAGTTGGAAAACTGAGTGCATCGGAGTCCTGTTTAGGTGGGCGATGGGCCTTGCCTGCACAACGAACAGACAACGGGGAAAGACCTACCCAATTCTGTGCGGATAATCATTTATTCCTATCTAGTATGAATTTCCGACACAGTTCGCGTCGCACAGCGACATGGCGCTCTAACTCGACAGGTACTTTGAGTCAGATTGACCATATCGCAGTTAGCTACCGTTGGCGCAGTTCTCTCCAGAACTGTAGATCATACTGGACCACGTACGTCGAATCGGACCATTCGTTAGTTTTAATGCGATTTTTACTGCAGCTGAATGGCCATCGACGCAGGCCACAAATGCGATTGGCTGTCGAACGTTTGTCTAATTCGGCTGTTCGCAACAGCTACGAACAGAAACTATCCGAGGGACTAAGAACTGCGACCAGTAGCAATGTAGACGGTCAGTGGGATCAAATTAGACAGGCGATGCATTTGACAGCGAATTTCGCCTGTGGTCCCAGACCTAGCACTCATCAAAACACTGGATCTCGCAAGGGTCGCTAGGTCTAATGGAGCAAAAACGCGAGCTGCCTAACTGCAAGGAAATGAATAAGATGCGTCGGCAGTTGCAGCGTCAGTTGACAATAAGCCTTAGGAATGACCGCGAAACCTGCTGGGTTATGTTAGCCGAAGAGATGCAAGTAGAGTCCGCTTCAGGCAACAGTCAAAGACTGTTTAAGCTTATGCGCGACAGCGGTGGGCGGCGAACTTCGGTTAGTGAAGTCATGTGCGATAGGACTGCAGAGCTCATTCATGGTAGAGAGGAAAGACTGAACCATTGAGCAGAGCATTTCAAGGGTCACTTTAAAAGGCCAAATGTTGACGTATTTGGTCCGATGTCTGGAGCTGTAAATACTAGGTAGGTGTCACTAGATCCCCCAACGGAAGTGGAAGTGGAGTCGAATATTCGGTTTCTAAAGAGGGTAAAAGCTGCCGGTCTCAACGAACTTCCCCCAGTTCTTTTCAAATTGGGTAGGGAAGATCTGATGCAATCAATTACCTCTTAACTTCATGATATTTGGAACGAGGAGCGTATTCCGTTATCTTGGGCTGAGTCATTGATAGTACCCACCATCAAGAAGGGCGCAGAGAATGACTGTAGCAATCATCGTGGGATTAGTTTAATTCCGATAGTTACTAAGGTGTTAGCTTCGATAATGCTGCCTCGTTCGAATTCGGTACGCGAGATTACCACCCGGAAAGAGCAGGCTAGATTTCGGCCAGGTCGACCTTGCATCGACCAGATAAAAACTCTTCGAAAATCCTCGAAACCGCTCAAACAAACAGCTGCCTTATGATCGTAGGCTTTCTACAATTGAAAGGTACTTTTGAATCCGTGGATCGACCAGCATTACTCAGTGATCTCCACCGGAAGGATAGGCCAGCAAAGTTAGTGAACCTGTTGCGAGCATTATACTCGCATACCTATGGCCCCTTTACGGTATACGGCGAAGTATCAAGTCTATTCCGAACGACTAGTGGTATTCGACAAGCGTGTCCCATCTCTCCATTCCTGTTCAACTTCGTCATGAACGAAATGATGGAAGGTGCTCTAGAACACCGGGATATAGGAATCGAACTGGGAAGTGGAGGGAAGCCATGCGATCTAGATTACGCAGACGATGTCGTGTGCCTGTTCGAGTCTGCGGACCATGCACAACGGGAACAAGATAGATCGTCGAGATCGGTTCCTCCGTTTGAATTGGGCTTTGCACCTTCAAATTGCAAAGTGATGTTGCAGCAGCGCCAAACTTGACACTGGATAGAGAGGAAATAACGACTGTGGATCGTTTCACCTAACTTGATAGCTACGTGTCCAGCGATGGTAGCTCGGGATTGGAGGTAAATACGCGCATATCCAAGGCTCGGGCAGATTATGCTGGACTGAAGCCTTTTGTGGCGTCGGCCTGATAATTCACTGAATTTGAAAGGTCGTGTGTATTTTGCCGCAGTGCGTCCAGTTCTGTTGTACGGTTGCGAGACATGGAATATTCGTGTGGGCGATGTTCGTTGATTAGAGGTTTTTTACCATCAATTTCTACGTAGTATGGCTGGGATTGGATGGAGTGACCGGGTGAGTAATGTGGAGGTCAGAAATCTAATACTTAGTTTTAGCTATCAGAACACCTTGTTTCAGCGTATGAAATCTAGTAGACTACGCTGGTTGGGTCATGTATTGCAGCGTATGACGAACACTCGTCTACCATATCGTGTCCTATTTTGTGTTCCTCCCAAAGGATGGAAGAAGCTAGGTGGAGACCAACAGATGACGTGGCTATGCGGGATCAGAAAATCAACACAGAACTTCAGTAACGTAGGTGTCTCACGTCCCCTTGGTTGGGGTCCGAAAGACTTGTCAACTAGCTGACTGGAGACACTGAAGGATATAACAGTGAACCGTGAACGGTTGCAATCATGTGGTCGTTTTCTATCGCATCAGAATGATTGAAAACACGTGCGTTTGTACAGTTAGACTGTGTTTCGTTTGTTGGCTGCAGCAGTATCTTATCTTTTGCCGCCTGTGTAGGTCCAGTCCCTGTTCTTGTTGGATATTCACTCTTTTTATAGAAACGTGTAACTCTGGGGAAAGGTAGTGGTCATTGAGGCTTGCCTTGCTATTTAACGCTGAACTATGATGATGATTTTGTCTAACCGCGCTTTTATTGGTCATAATTTAACAATAACTTGGCCAACGGAATCAGACGAGAAAATGTCACGTGGTTTGGATTTCGCGGTTGTGCATCTTGCCTTACAACATAACAGTAGTCTACCTAGAGACCGACAACACAGGAAGAAATTGTTGGGGCTGTGGAACATTGTAGTAGTTTTGAAGCGGACTGTCATTTACGCTCCAGGATGAAAGCATGACTGGAAGAACTTGATGTTTCCCCGAATATGGTTGAATGCATAAAACTTTGTGGGAATAGTTCTTTCATCAAGAAGGGCTGGGGGGGTTGGATTAGTTTAGCTTACCGATTATAAAATGGCCCACTGATGTTCATTTTCTGAATGTTCAAGGGAGCTTATGTGCATACTAAATTTCAAGTCATAACGGTTTTTGGGTTCTGTGCATTTCCGATTGCTTGCTATTCCAGTCTGAAAATCGTTACCACAGTGGCTACAATTGCGAAGGTATGCATGCAGGATTCGAGGTAGAGTTTAAGTAATGTCTGACACTACCCGCCGCAGTCTGATTTTGCAACGTGCAAGTTCCGTCAAACAATTAAAAAGAACAGTTACCACAAGGATTGAAAATCGAAATGAATGCAAGTTTTGATAGATGGTAAAGAACAAAGCCTGGAAAGAAGACGAAAAAACGCTCGTGATTGTTCAAATGAGTTGAGGGTTGTCCAGGATTGTTTGTTCAACGACTTTATCTGTTCACCTTCATTTTAGTGTGAAATTGTAACACTACTAATACTAAACTAGATTAGCAACTCAACAAATGAAAAGACAATCCATGTTCTCTGAGGCCGCATCCAAGAGAAGAATGAATTCGGAATCATGACCACAGATATTAACGAGCTTAACATAATACGCAAATCGCAAAGGATCTGGAATAGCCTTGACCCTTGCCTATTGGTTTGAGTGTGCAAGTATTGACGCTGGCTGTTATGTTCACTGGGTTAGGGCTTACGTAAATCTTCCTGCTTCTCTGTTATCTTGGATGATCACCGATTCACGGGAAAGGTCTCTGTCCCGGTGCATACTAAAATGACACATTGTCTACCCATCAAAATGTATTCGGGTGCCTCAGTGTTCGTTGTCACATCATCGTCCTAATCGACCAGCACCAACCGCAAATTTCGATTATTCTAATGGTTTTCCAAGCTAGGTGGAAACAAAACGAATACAAATGCAACAACTGCACGCACTCGTGCTCACCTATGCCGTGCTTTCTGTTCCGTTACTGTGCTTGTGGCTGTTGCATATTACCATGCTCAATTTTTAGGTCAGAATTCCTGATCTGCTTCAAATGTTGCATTTTTCTGCTCTGCTTTATTCTCGACTTTTTCGCAAACAAATATTTTTGCAAACGAATTTAAGAAACATGCTTTGGTGATGTTTGCCAGAGTCGCACGTTGTTCCCAGGTTAGGGCTTTTGGTTAGCGGCGGGTTAACATTATGCTTCAATAAGCATGTAACATTTGGACTTGAAAATAATATACGAAATTCCGTCAATCACAATAACCAACGAGCGCGGACTCAGGCTGCTCAAGTGGAGACAACGCGAATAACTCAAGAGAAGAGAAATACATCGGAGTTGTTTTTGCAGCTCACGGGTTTATGTAGAAAATCAGAGATATCCGGATGGATGGAATGCGTTCCGTCCAATAACATTTGAGGAATGTTTGGATTTCATGACTATTTGTCCCCACCTGTTTCGTTGATTGATTGTCTACGCAGGCCGCTGCGAAGCTGTAGTGGATTGCATCACGTGACTCGCAAATTAAATCCTCCTCCTCCTCCTCCTCCTCCTCATCATCATCATCATTATCAACAGCAGCAGCAACACCATCTTTCAGCGTTAAACAGCAAGGCAAGCCTCAATGACCACTACCTTTCCCCAGAGTTACACGTTTCTATAAAAAGAGTGAATATCCAACAAGAACAGGGACTGGACCTACACAGGCGGCAAAAGATAAGATACTGCTGCAGCCAACAAACGAAACACAGTCTAACTGTGCAAACGCACGTGCTTTCAATCATTCTGATGCGATAGAAAATGACCACATGATTGCAACCGTTCACGGTTCACTGTTATATCCTTCAGTGTCTCCAGTCAGCTAGTTGACAAGTCTTTCGGACCCCAACCAAGGGGACGTGAGACACCTACGTTACTGAAGTTCTGTGTTGATTTTCTGATCCCGCATAGCCACGTCATCTGTTGGTCTCCACCTAGCTTCTTCCATCCTTTGGGAGGAACACAAAATAGGACACGATATGGTAGACGAGTGTTCGTCATACGCTGCAATACATGACCCAACCAGCGTAGTCTACTAGATTTCATACGCTGAAACAAGGTGTTCTGATAGCTAAAACTAAGTATTAGATTTCTGACCTCCACATTACTCACCCGGTCACTCCATCCAATCCCAGCCATACTACGTAGAAATTGATGGTAAAAAACCTCTAATCAACGAACATCGCCCACACGAATATTCCATGTCTCGCAACCGTACAACAGAACTGAACGCACTGCGGCACAATACACACGACCTTTCAAATTCAGTGAATTATCAGGCCGACGCCACAAAAGGCTTCAGTCCAGCATAATCTGCCCGAGCCTTGGATATACGCGTATTTACCTCCAATCCCGAGCTACCATCGCTGGACACGTAGCTATCAAGTTAGGTGAAACGATCCACAGTCGTTATTTCCTCTCTATCCAGTGTCAAGTTTGGCGCTGCTGCAACATCACTTTGCACTTCGAAGGTGCAAAGCCCAATTCAAACGGAGGAACCGATCTCGACGATCTATCTTGTTCCCGTTGTGCATGGTCCGCAGACTCGAACAGGCACACGACATCGTCTGCGTAATCTAGATCGCATGGCTTCCCTCCACTTCCCAGTTCGATTCCTACATCCCGGTGTTCT
Organism: Fasciolopsis buskii; assembly: GCA_008360955.1. Classification (NCBI taxonomy): domain Eukaryota; kingdom Metazoa; phylum Platyhelminthes; class Trematoda; order Plagiorchiida; family Fasciolidae; genus Fasciolopsis; species Fasciolopsis buskii. Next base: position 153,653 of record LUCM01002095.1, on the reverse strand, counting down.
AGAGCACCTTCCATCATTTCGTTCATGACGAAGTTGAACAGGAATGGAGAGATGGGACAACCTTGTCGAATACCACTAGTTGTTCGGAATAGACTTGATACTTCGCCGTATACCGTAAAGGGGCCATAGGTATGCGAGTATAATGCTCGCAACAGGTTCGCAAATTTCTTTGACAATTTCAGATAAAATCCCAAAGGTCACTCTGGTACAAACATGCCAACACTCCAAAAGCTATCTGTCACTTTTACGTTTTTATTTAATTGAAATTCCGAATTTTATTCTTTGGTAACCGTGGTGTTAATCCTGGGGAGAGAGTTACTATCTTTTGTTATTCATGCAGTGAATCACCCATGAATTCTTTTATCCACGAAAGATCCTATGGATAGGCGCGGCTGAAATTGGACTGTGGATCCCATTTGCTCGTAGTATGCATGTTCCGCGGACGTGGACAAATAACTGCGAGATAGTGTGACTAGTCACACGTGACTGCTGGCTCACTGATTTCAGTAATAACAAGTAATGAATTAAAACTACTTTTGGTGATGAGAAACTATAAATTCCACTCAACTTTAGTAAATGTCACTTAAATGAGCGTGATAATAACACGTGACATGATAATTATTTGCGCAAAAGAGAATTACCTAAGTGCATGCGCACTAAATTGTGTGTCGGTCAGGCGGAGTACGCATGTGGTGAGGCAGTGAGAAATTTATGTTCTGTCTACGAAAGACGCGTAGGCTTACCCCATCGGTCGAGGTTTGATTATGTAGCCTACAAAAATTACCAGACCGGAATATCCACAGATGGAGGAGCTGATAGATATGTTCAACTGAATACATGTTGCTTAATAATTGGCGGTTCACTGCGTTCACTTTGTATGGTTTTACAATTTTTTTTGTAGTTTGAGAATCGCTGACTCTTTCGGTGATCACTGGTCATCATTCGGTTGCCGACTTGGGTTAGATCAGGATGAACACACATTTCTTCTCTGAAGTACACCTACGGATGAAATTTGCACTTCCTTACAAAATCACCTTACTAGATTACAAATTTCGTAAATGATGTACACATTTGTGCTATGCGTTATCCAAATTTGCGCGCGTATTTCAACCTTGGTTCGGGATCCTTAAAACATCCTTGGACCGTTGAGTGATACCTAATGAGACTGCCAGAAGACGGTAAAAACCTGTTATATACCATGGTCAGCGACTGGGGAATCGATCGTCAGTGTCATGCATCCTGGGAATAGGTAAATTTGTGTCCTCGTTGTGAATACAACAGCTTGCAATGTAAATAATGAGTTCACGTAGTCGGAGTTCACAAAATCCACAATATTCCGATCTACGCTTACTGGTGATGTTCGAACTGCCTCGGAATACGTGTGGTCCGGTCTGTCGCATCTATCAACTGTCCGATAGCAAAAGTATTATTGATGATGATAACAAAGTAAGGTTCAAAATTGCCTTGCCAATACCATTAAGAAAAGTGCTGTTTTAGGTGAACATCGACCAACGTTTTAGTTTATTTCAATGGAATAAGCTTTTCGGATATATTGTAAATATATACAAATATGAGATTACTGAGGTACCTGACGAGGTTAACACCTCTGATTTGGTAGTTTGCCATGTTCCCTGGAGCATCTCCCACCTCTTTGGTCCCCATCAGGTACTCAGCTCTCACCTGTAGTTCCAAGATGTATCAACAACCACATCCCAGCAAACCGCTCGACAGGTGGACTAAACCAGTTTGAGGATAAACAAGGTTTGAAAACCTCGGTGAGACGACGTTCAGCACGCGAAGACGGTTACTCATGAATGTGAAGATGAGATCTACTATGCGATTCAACGAGTGTAAAGGAAATCTGTCGCACTGACCGGACGGAATGGACCTCTCGATTGACTGGTGAACGTGCTTCCAGTGAGCCACCGCCAGCCATGCATCCACGACCTGTTACCTTACAGCTCTCACTTGGTTTAGCGAAGGCCAGAACTACGTCCTCGTATAAAAAGCCGAGCGATGCTGGGGAAGTCTTTTATACCAAACATTCATGAAATCGTATGGCCATGTCTTCCAATCGCTCTGTTATTTATGCTACGATGCCCCGGAGAAGTGATGAGTGCTGTCCTCCTCCAGTGGCCAGGATTTTAAGACGGCGTGCTGGACCTCTCCGCATTCAAAGGACCTTTGATAAGGGATTCTGGAATGTAAAACTCTTTGGAACATCAGAAATTAGGCCGTGTCTATGTGCACATTTTCACACACTATCAAATGAACTCCGCTTGTTTATCTGAAGTTGGACTGGTCGGCACCGGTATTCGTAACACCAAGGTTCTCGGCGCACATAGTCATTATTGGTTCTATCACAGATATTCAGAAACTTCAGGTCAGTAAATAGTATCATTAGCTTTGAGGCACCACACCAGTTCTGCTGTGCAAATCTTGGCAACCGATACCACCAGGAATCGGTGTAGTGCGCTTCCAGAGCGAACCCGTGCTTTCCGTCTGCATCCCAACTCTCCAGTTGGGGAGTAGTGTGAAGTACTAGTTTTACGAAAACTTTCGAACACAAGTGAACCGTCTCTCAAAAAGTTAATATGCTTGTCGTACCAAGTGCTGGAAAGCCCGGACAAGCACACAAGATGATCCGACACGCTACCTACTCGGAAAGTCCGGTCTGTGTCACTGGTTATCAACGGAAGCACCCAATTCAGTGGCTATAGAGTAAATTAAAAGCAGTGGTACTACAAATCCTAATTTTTGAACCGGTAACTACAAAATGCCTTCATAATGACTAGATGCCTAAAAATACTGCCGGTCTTTCTAATGCGATTGAAGACTCACACTTATCTGGCCGTGTAGACTACCAACACCTCAGACCCGAAACACCACGGTTAGCAAAAGAGAAAAAGAGCTCCACGATTACTGGGAATCAACAGCAAACAAGGTGGAAATCGCAGCTAGCGGTTCTCAATTCGAGAACACCTCTTCGTCCTGGACGATCAGCGTCCGATATGAGACAACCTATTCAGACATGAATGGTAAACTACCTAGACGGACAGAGCATTTCATTCAGGTGACCAATCGTTCACTTGGTAGATCGGTACATATAGCTCCGACTTCAGCTCAATCGCGTAACATCAACTGTAACCCCTTTTGTGGATCCCCGTCACACCCACAAAATGGACTGCCGAAATTTTATGACATATAAATACTTTAATTTCCTACCTTATTGCTTTTATATCTGCTGAGCCCCCTTCAATGAGCACTCACACACACCTCTTGGCTGCCACAGGTTAGCTTGTGTGACACAATTCAGTATAGCTCGAGCCATGCCACATCTTCTTTTCCGTCCAAGCCAAAATGCCGACCTCGAAAACCTGTCCTATCACGGTACTCACACTCCAGAGGACTTAATGTTGACTACAGAAGCACATGCAAAGGTGGCCTTCAAGTACTGATTTGTGTAGCCTGAAGGGAAGGCATCCCGAGGGTCAGCGAAACTTCGGCCCACTCACTGCATCATTATGTGGGCTGGATCTTGAAACTACATTAAGTACTGTCTATGCTTTAAAGTCTTGTTATCACTGTCGCTATCTCTAACGCCTTCAATCCGTTGTCCGGGATTCTGGTTCAGTCTCATTCCGATTAATCCAGTAAGAATGATCAACTGGTCTCTGGAACCCCAACACGATTGTTACCTTTATTGGTTATAATCAAAAGGAATACGTTAGGTACACATAGGATAAAGCTCATTTACTGATTTGTTCCTCAGTCCTCCCGTCTCTCGAGCTCATTGTCCCTTGTTTGGCCTTCATTTCAAACCCCGCTTCGTTTGCCTCCGAAATTGTCACAGAAATAAGACTACCTTGATTTCATTTGAGAATTAAGGCTGATGGTTGGATTCCCATCCTCATTTCCGGTTTGCACCTGCTCGGGTCTTCTGCCTTTTCTTCCTTTACCTGCATGCAAAAAGGGGCCTGTCGGGCGGTCTTGTTCCCCTGACGTGATCCGTTCTCATTATCGCATGACTCATAGGGTCGAAACGAAGCGGTCCTGCACTTTCGACATCAGCTAGTAGCTCCACCTCACAGTCTACTTATTACTTGTCATTATATAATGAGGTACAATGTATCAAATTTGCTGAATACCACATTAGCTTCCTATCCTCAAATAACTAATTAAAAATTTCACCCACTCAGAATGGCTCCTGTCTTTAGTCTACCATAACTGCTCTGACTTATTCATTTCAATTCCCTGCTATATCGCAACTCCGGATTTCAAAGCTCAAATCTGATGACAAATTTAGGTGACTCCACAAGTTAAATAACTTCTAAAATTTACACGGACTCTGTTCCATTCTCCTTTTTAATGGGAAATTCTATGCAAGAGATTGACGAAGATTCATCCAGTCTATTGGTAGCATTGTAACGAACTGGAGACGGCCACTTTTGATTGTGCAGGATGCTTTAGCAAAATACTTGAACAAGTCATAAATGATCAAATCTTGGCGTCACTATGTTTGCATGCTGTTCGATGCCACAGGGTTGCGACTGTTGTTTGACCACGTGATAAAATATCATTTCCGGAATGTCCGCCAATGGAAAAATACAATTTGGACTGTTTCGCTTGCGGACGGTTGAATTCCTAGTTCTCTTAACACTAGTTGATGTCCGTGTCGCTGTAGGCTTAGTACGTATCAACCAAAATCCCTTTTTTAACAAACGTCATTTACGCGGATATCGTTGGCTTGCTAACTGTTCTTTTTAGTTCGTATACGGCGGTAGTTAGAATCTGTCTTGGACTACTACTAAAAAGCTATTTGTTAATGATTTAATCCATTTAGAAAGTCACTGGTGGGAGTTTAAAAAACCATAAAACGAATTCTCTGTTGTTAACTGGTTAAATAATGGGTTGTTTGACTTTGTATGGCAAGTCGCCATCCTCTGGAAACTGGTACACATTTATTACGCCAAACCAAGGCAACGCAAAATCTCAGTTACCATTGAGGACAAGAGATCTCTTGTGAACAAACCAATCTCTTGTCTAAACAATGTGAAATGTAATTAATGTTCATGTCTAGGCTCTAGTGAAGGCTCCAATTCGTTCAAATAGTCTCCCTCTCTGGAATTGGGTTATGCAAGACGAGCTTAAAGTCAAAGACTAATGAATCAATTTACCCATAAGCAAATAATTTGTTCATTTTGTTCTGACTGTGATACTGATATGCCGTGATTATATCACCTATTGTCAGTGAGTTTCGCTGCGACGGCTTGGGTTCATTCTACATTTTCCCACATCAAGTGACTATTGACATTCGGTGGGCAATTAGCTTCCACTGCCTAATGGAATTGAAAAAGCATCCCAAAGTGGAATAATTTTCTTATTTCAGCCTGTGTTACTTTGTCATGGGAAATTTATCCAACCTACGTGTCATTTAACCGGGACATGTGCAGAGTGTACTAACAGAGTGACTGATCTGCAAAACCACTTAATCAATCATTTTCACAATTGGGCATGCAATGCTGCATTCGTAGAAAGACAAGCGCAATGTTCATGATTTAGACAGGAACAGCAGCGTAAGCGTATCCCTTTCGTTTGTCTCATGTGTATGAGCACCACATGAGAGATAAGCAGTTTGTGAACATTTCAACGAATTCGCCATCTGCTGGTTCGTTTTGATTCACAGCACATTTGTGATGGATCGGTGTCAAAAGAAATTCTGTTTACATGCTGCTAGGTTTCGTGGCCGAAGGGCTTGACTTTCCAAAGTTGTTAACAGTAATGAGTTTACGCATTGGCCAACTTCAAGATGAGAGTGAGAAGAAAATAAGTTCACCTATGGATTTTGGTCTCATTAATGCGTGGAACTCAGGCCAAAGCGGCTCTCAAACCGACTGATTTTTGACGTGTCTATATCTGATACCTCAGTGTGCGGTTGTTGACTGACAGTGACTGAGAAATCTCAGTGATTGATTGCTACGTTGGGATATTACGATTAACTGACTGTCGAACAGGCACATTTTAGTGATTCGTAATCTTGCCATTAGGGACCATTAAATAAGATAAGTCATTTGTAATAATAAACAAAGAGAGTGATCAAACTATATAAATGTGTCAAGAGGAAAGTGAAGTTGCATGCGCGCGAGACAGATCCAACTCAACCAACATAAACGAGCGGTGGTTAGTCCTTTTTATGTTAAACCTTTTCTTTCCGACTATTTTGGTAAAGTAAAACAAAAGCGGTCGCAAGGCTTCGCATCGAGAACAAAAGCTAACAGTTTTGCTTTGAAAACACATGATACGGGGAAAAAACATCAAACAAAAAAACGTGTTCAGCCATATCGATCCGAATGGTGTTCATTCCTAAATTTTTCCCTCTTGATCCGAATTCGTGCTGATTGTTGATCCATAGTATTGTAATAAAGATTGACAAAACAGCGATTCATTCTAACTAGTGAATGAGTACATACACACGAAGGACAAAAGATAACTCAATGCAAGGCATGAGTGAAGTGCGAAAATATTGCGATGAATGTAAAGTTGAGGACAAATTTCTGTGACCGTGCCAAATCCAGTCACACACTAGGTTCCGGCTTGAACGGGCTTTTCTTTATGATTAGGAACAGACAGTCGATCAATTCATAATTGAGACGTAAGCAAAGGAAAAATGATAGTTACTGGTACAAATGTTCCAAAAATGGGTTGAACGAAATAATTATACTTTCATGGTTTGAAAGATTGATGTGACTATTGATTTCTCGCAAATCGTTTAATAATTAGATGATCCAATTATTTCCTCTGGTCTGGCTTATATCCATTGGCTCAAAATGAAGAATCGCAACTTCGCACATGGTGAGGGCGAGTGATCAACTACCATTTTGTTTGATGCTAAAAACCAGCCGGGTTTACTTCACATCTGGCTAACTTTGTTCATCACCTAACAGAAAATCCGTCTGCTTCGGTGGTAGCGGAAAGTCAAGACATGCTCAACCAGCATTCCGACATCTCTAAAGCTCTGGCTCTGACTATTTTTGTCCAAGTCAAACGAAGCACCTGGGGTAATTTTTATTTGTCTGCAAATATGAAGGTAAAGCAAGTCACTATGCCACGCCCTTATTATTTCGAAAGTGTCAAAATTATTCGAATCTAGACAAAACCGAATCCGAAATTCATATGTTTATACGCCTTGAAGTTATTTGTGTACAGTGTGAGGTTGATGTTTCTATGCTTAACCGACTGCTCCTCAGATTCCATCCTTCTTGCACAAACTTCCGGTCATCCGGTTAACCTTGGACTTGTGGATCACCAGACTTAAGTATCACCGTCGTTAGAGCCCATCATCTATGGAGTCAAGGGGGGAGATTTGCTGTACGTCGTCTCGAAACTGTCAGACACCGCCGGCTGTCCATGAAGACAACATCTAAATAAGTTTAACTCGGCAATTCTGAGTCTCTTGGACAGGAGCTAGTGGGACATTACGGACATACTAGCCTTCCATTTGAAAAGTCTGGGCTCAAGTCCTGCGTGTGTTGAGGCAAAAGCGTCGTTGATCAGCTCTATTAATAAGTAAACTTGGTTGTGGTGCTTCCCAGAGTACGGTTGACCGAAAGACCCGAGGTTTGTTAGTGAAAGTTCTAGTCAGAATAGAAGTCATTCAAACAACAAACCCAGAATTAGCTGAAAATACCTGTCTATCTATCTATCTATCTATCTATCTATCTATCTATCTATCTATCTATCTATCTATCTATCTATCTATCTATCCATCCATCTATCTATCTATCTATCTATCTATCTGCCTGTCTGTCTGCCTGTCTGTCTGTCTGTCCATCTGTCTATTTATCTATCTGCCTGTCGTTAACAAACAAGATTTTGCAGTTATATGTCTGTCCTTAAATTGCATAGTTGTCCACAAACAGTCCACGTACTCCAGATTAATGTCCATGCAAATGCTACAGTGAGATGACTCACTTTTCAGAATATTAGGAACACGGTCTCAATACATCAGTCGGATGGTCATTCCATGTCACTCGGATGTAATTTCGAAGTAACCTGCTAAATGGTACAGTAAATATTTTTACCGAGGCTTAGTAGAATTAGAACAACTGTCCCCATATTGGGAGACGAACATATGAATTGTAATATGGGATCAGCAGCCTGAATTTGAGTCTCCGGCTATGCGGGCGACGCTAATACCTGAGCATTTCGAACACAACAGTCGACTTGGTGAACTGATGTGAGACTAGCGATACACACATGAACGCCAGAAAAGGACTGAGAGAACGCGAACGCCGGTGACAGTTCTGTTTTCTTTTATATTTTGATTCCCTTATTAATGAAATAACAATGTACATCAATTTTCAGGAAGGAGGCTGCCAAGTGGGGAAGTTGACCGGCGGTAGGAGGATTCGAACCCGCGACCTTCACGTCCAAACGCCACGACTTCATCCGTTTGGGCACAGCCGGAGGTTGTGTTTTTCCTTTCGGATTCATTTATAATTGTTCTTTAGTGTAAAAAATAAGGTTGGTCCATTATTCTGGTCTGTCCATCTCTTTACTGTATTCTCCCACCCGATAACAATGTTCCTGGCATTCATTAGTATATACAATGATTTTTTTCCCGGCATCCAGGAGAGTTATGAGACAAGAGTAAATTACCGTTAGTAAACTAAATGGATACGACCTCACCGGTTTCTTAATACCGTCGCGGGATCTCTCAAACCGAAACATCCAAGTAAGTCTGCTTGGAAATTGTGCATCCTGTCAAATGGATCGCGATAGAAAAAGCATATTGGCCCCGTGTTTGTTGGAAACTATAGGCGAATGTTTCGCATCAAATAAATCCATAATTATCTTTTCCTTTGTTTTAGTCCCTTTATTAATGAAATAACAATATATACCATTTCTCAGGAGGTGGACTGCGGCCAACGGAGAGTTGCCATTTACGAAGTTGATTGGCAGTGCGAGGATTCGAACCAATAAACTTCCCGTACAGACGTCACGAACTTAAGGGCTTGACTATCGCTTAACCATCTAAATACAAGACATTATCGATATAAGTTTGATTAGACCATTGAGTAATACTTTGGACACCTAACAAAAGTGGTAGGTTTTAAACCGGTGTCATGTTGGACTACAAGTACCGGTAAGCAAATATACTAAGTGCGAATAAGCCCTGGAATTAGTGTGGCGTTGGAGATAACATGAAAAATATAATTATTTTCGTGAGGAATCGTATCTGTGGGATGCGTTTTTTTTAGTGATTCGTGGATGTCTGATTTAAGATAATGTCATAATTTCCCGCTACATGTAGTGAATAGCATTGGCGCCCCGCATCCTGTGTGACCTATTGGACTAATGAAAGGAATCGTTAACTATGAACCTAGAACGTCAAACAGTATGGAATCACATTAGAGTTCACCAGATCAGGCGTGGCGACGAGAGACAGTTATTCAACGTTAAGTTTCATCAAACGTTACCCAAGGCAACCGAAACGCCGGCTCACTGCAGATTTTCCTGACCGCGCGTTATTTTTTCATATTTCAACAAGTCCAGTTAACATATCTCATTGCTTGTCGTTTTTTCGACACAATTCAAAAAGCAATCGATTTTGATAATATTAATTACGCAATTTAATTCTAGGCACCTTATCATTTGGTGCGATAAAGCTGCATTGCTTTACGGATGCAAACTGTCCGTATCAAAACGAGAGGTTAAATTATGCAATTGTCTTGCGGTATCGATTCACAATTTCGTACTTATGGATCACCCGGACAATGGGCCATTTCTAATTCGTTACAGCTAAAGATTTGACCGAAAATTTGTTCGTTAAAAATTTTGACATTAAGGTCACACGAAGAGAATCGGGCGATGTGTTCATGAATCTCTCTCTTGCTGTATCGGATAAACAGATAGTGTGAAGGAGTGGACAAATTTCCTATTTCAGTGACTCCCAATCTCCACCTCGGAGGCTTCAATGATCGCCAAAGTAGATTCAGGTAATGCTATTGAAGCTATAGTTGGTCGGTCAGCAATGTTTCCATTCAAGATGCTTATATATTTTTTTAACTCTCATCCGTTTACCGCCACTCACTTTACGATTGAGCTAGAAACTGTGTCTGTGTTCGCATTATGATTATCGGGATGAACAAAGAATAGCACTGGGGGCGTCACATGGTGGAAATTATCTGGAGCTGATCGTTCGACAACTTCATTTGTGCCATCGATTCCAAGCGTTCTTGAAACGAATGGAATCCAGCTCTGAGGTACTGAATTCGTATTTGGCGGGTGTGATAGATGACTTCTCTTGTACCAGTCGATCAAAAATAGTTTTCACGTTTCTTCTCCGTGGATCGAAAATTGATGATATCATCGTGACAAGCCATGAATCACCTTTTCTAGAGCGACTTGAAATATACCTGATGACACGGGGACCGCAAAGACAAAAGTCGAAGCAGAACAGGTATCATGAAGTGGTGGTGATAGTCAACGGTTTGCATACCAACTTTTGACAGGCCAACCTGCCAGCGATACCTACTTCCAAAAGGGATTTCATAAAATTCTTTGGCTCCCGGTAGTTAGTGCACATCTTGAGAAGACTGAACTGGGGGTCAGTCGATCGTCACTACAGAAGTGAGGCGTTCCCTAATAATTTTTCATTGTCGAAAAGACCCGGAAAACGTGGTTCATATCAACTTATAATAGACTGGATTTGACTGTTCACAACCTGGAATAGCTGGGACACCCTCGTGATACCGGAACGACAGAATGTGAAGCCTAACCATTAGCAGGTGTCAACAATTCATCGCAACTAACCAGTCTCTTCACACGTCTTCCCGATTGATCTGGTGACTGCGCTCACACTCTTAACCTTGTCCTTATTTTCATTCCATCTCTGAAGTCAAGTATTTTGACACTTCCTCCTCTGGGCTCTGTGGACGATTGTGCTATTAAATCCCCAACCGACTTTACCCGCCGCAATCTTTTGCCACATCGCGACAAATTTCGACACAACAATTCAGCCGACAGTGAAGATTTTCGTGAACTCATGGTCACTTATCCAATAATAGCCCAAATAAGTCCTTTCCAAAGACTTCGTCGTACTTGGGCAACCTGCACAGAAGTAATCTATCTGTAGAGGCCGATTGATGTGCGTTAGCAGCCCGCGGCCGTGCAAATCAATGACGGATAGGTGCAATGTCGGCCATTTTCCCGACTTGGGAAGCCAGAATACCACACGTAGTTCAACCATGCATATAATCTTGTTATTCTTTTGAAATGAGCCTGATCTGAAGGCTGGCGCTTGTCACCCACTCTCGCCTCTGATCACTATTTTGTACAGGCCAGGAAGAGATGCTCACTAGCCACGCAAGGAGTCAAAATACAATACATCGGCTGCAAAACTAAACTCTCGGTTTCTTCGCCAGTGATATCCAAACATTCTGATTTTTTGCTGAAGGTATTTTGATGGATTTCTGTCCTAATTTTCTCCCGACCTGTAATCTCTAGGGTTTTTCTTGTCTAAGCCGTGATTTGAGCTTCCTCGTTTGTCTCTAATCCCTCATTACTCAGTGATCCTGATTTTCTGTCGATTTCCACTTCAATAACATCAAAACGTTTCACCAAGCTCTCTGCTGTTTGGACTTGAGCGAGCCGACCTGTCCAGGCAATAATCTACCCATGACCCTTAAAATGTTTGCCTGTGAGTGGTTCTCCCCTTTTTTGCTCCCCTTTTCCACCTTCCCAATCCCCCGTGTAACCACGCCCTACGTCTCCCTAACCTAAATCGCAGCTATCACTTTGGTCCGAATCACTACTCAACGAATTCTCGGGCATACGTTATTTCGAAAGTGTTTGGAACAATTATTTCTGACCAACTGTGATTGATTTTTAAATGTATAGAACTACCGAATGATCGTTCTTATGGATTCGAACAAAGTTCCGATACCCGGGACCTGCTGGATGTTGTCTCACAACCCTGATCGACCATACCCGATAACCACGAAGAACCTCAATTGCATTAGCTCGATATCTGAAAGGTCTTCGATGATGACTGACTCGAAAATCCCTAGGCGAAACTGTCTACTTTTGGGTTCCTTCTTCCACCGCTTGTACCGATTAATTCAAGTTCCCTCGTTAAGCCAACTGTCTCAGTCCGAATAGATGGAATTCTATTTTAGCTGCTCCACGTTAATGACTGTGTCCGCCCAATGTTCCGTACTCTCAACCAATCTTTTATTAACAATCTTTTTCTCACTACACCCAATTCTACCCCCCTCCCTTGCCGATAATGCCATCATGTACTCTTCTATTTCCCACTGCACTCCCGGCCTAGCAAACACCAACAACGATTACGACCGCAACTTTGCCACTGAATTGCTGAATTCTGATCGTGAGCGCACCTCTTCATGAAATTACCGTAAACGCGTTGTTTGCAAAGCTCCAAAAACTCCCATTCTCTTTATTTCCCTAAACGCCTATCGATCACCTCCTATTCGTGCTTCCATTCAACTAATCTACACTCCACAAGTACTGTCTCTCTTTTTGGCTTGTCTATATCTTCTTTACGCTAGTTCTTCTGCACAGTTCAGCTGGCTTTTCGCGCGGAGCGAGAAGTTGGTATTCTATTTCACGTCAGGAGTTCCTCTACCACTGCCCATATCCGTCCTTAACTCGGATGCTGCAGTCATGTACGAGACGGGATTTTGTTTGCTCCTCTTTACTTCCCCATCGAGTTCAGCATAAGGCCATCTGACTGATTAATGATCCTTCTTTAATATTCGGACCGCAGTCACTGACACATTGTCGGGCCGTTGCTTCGGTCTATCTTTTCTGTCCCAATTCTTTTGGTTTTTCGAGCTCCGGAGCTTGCTTCGTCAGTTTCTCCATCCTAGATTTTCGACCGCCAATCCCGTTCTAAGGCTTATAGCCATTCTTGTTAAACTTTCATCCAAAAGTGTCAGTCATATTTATCGCATTCAGACTTCATTTTTCTCGAAACTACGAAACTGCAGAAGTGTCTTGCTCTACCTATTTCCTCGTTCACTGACAATCACAGATTCCCTAGTTTTAAAATCCTGTGTGAGTGTTTACCGCAATCGCCTTACACTTGACTACAAATCACTTCGTGTAAAATAAAACTGAGACAAAGAAATAACCATGGACATAAACCCGCGCTAAAGACACCAATAGAGTCGCTTCGCCAAGCATAAGGAAGCGATGATCAGTGATTGCATGAAAGCACAAAATATGAGACTTGAAGTACACATATTTCGGAATCACTTCGTAAATTTACTTCAGAATGACTAGTTTGTAACTGTCAATACATCTAATTGATCGACTTTGCAGTCCTCGTTGTAGTTCTGCAGGATGTGACTGAACCTATTCGAAAAGGTCAGCTGACCATAATCTGGAAAAGATGATATTCTTTTTCAGTGAATGCAACGGGCAGCTGGACAGGAGTCAGAAAAAAACCTTCTGCCTATTCTCGTTCGTCCCGTATCATTACAGTGGAAAATGTCCAATTCCATCGTCCGTATCAGACACGAAAACAAACAAGTTTACTTGTTCAGCATCAAACAGCATCAGTAGTCGACGACAGTTGTGCTGACGGAAACAGACCAGACTGTGGTCGACCGTTCTGATTGCACAGACTCGAATTATCAGCACCCATTGGAGTGGGTCCACAACCTGACCACATAAATGAAGAGTATATGTGTATGTACATGATAAATCTGAATGGCATCCCCAGCTGCCTTGGTTTTCTTGCCCGTTCCACGTAGCGTCGAGGAATTTCAAGGCTAAGTAGATAACGGAAAACGTCACTTCATCTGACCACTAATTGATGCCTATCCGAACTTGCGTTGTTCCAATCCTGAGCCCATCTTGTGTTTACATATTCGCACGCCCGTTTGAGTTCGTACCTTAATCACTACCCACTTGCAACAACTGAATCAGACAATCCCAAACATATGTACTCACACACGCGCACACGCAACTCTGCACTAGGCTGACAACGTGCCATTGGCCGGCACATATACGCACACACACACACACACACAACCCGACACACCGATCACATACGAACAAATCCTAGTCGATTCTGCTAAAGGCACACTATTCAACATTCTGTCCCATCGTCTCCACGCGACTGACGCCAACTGTTTCATCTCGTACGTTTGGAGATTTTCAGTTGCTCGCCCGTTGTTATTTATTTGCTACTGCTCATAAATTACATAACCGTGTTCCTACAACAAGCGTCTAATGGTTGTGCCAGTATTAGGTAGTTAGAGCGCGATTTGAAATGACTGAACTGAAAAGATCCCATAAGGGCTTAAATGAGGCTTGGACTAACAAAATGAACTAGTGGGAAGTAGCTGGGACGCAGTAATATATATATATATATATTCATATGTATATGTATATATATATTAGATGTTAGCGCCAACGGCGGACTATCTTTCTCGTTCGTGGGCTGCAATAGTGACGATTGAAAGGTTTTTAGTGGCAGGCACCATCCAAAGTATATTTCACTGTGTCACGAGGCTTCATTGTGATTTCTTCGCGATATGTTCGGGGCTGGTTCATTCATCTCCTAAAGTCGTACTATGAGTAACCCTGATATCCTTTAGTTTGAACTGCGGACCGATATTATGCAATGAAGCCTCATAGAAAGTGTTTTAATGTATCGTTTGTCGTTGCCGTTACTTTTGGTCCCTTTAGTCGGTCGTCTCCACTCCAGTTATATCTCAAATTGCTTAATCAATCGAGAACGATCGAATGGCCACGGTTGATCAACGGGACGGCATTCTGCATATTTGTGATAACCAAATGGGTAAGTAGGCCCAACAACTTATCTTATGTTCAGCATTTCTCTGTACGAGCTCGTTTAAATCTCAACACACCTAAATGTTCCCACTCTCGACCAGCCTACCCATCCGAAACGTTTTCCATCAACTCAAAAGCTCTTACCAGAGTTTGTTCTGTTAAATAGCTAGGAGTTACTATTGGTAAAAATCCGAAGTCAACTGCTCACATTTCTACCTGTGTAAAAAGTCCCCGACGATTGTCATTTCAAATCAGGAAGCTTCGACACTACAAGGTGAAACAAAGCACCATCTCCCGATTGTATACCAATGTGTTTTTACAATTCTTCTTTCCTGTTCTCCTGTTATTTTTTTCCAGGTCTACTTAGAAAAGATTTGAAAATGGTTCGCCGGGAACTATCAATCATTAGCCGTCTGTCCTTCGTACCACTAGTTAAATTGTCCCTTAATCTATGTGATCCACGCTTATCGGTATGTGAGAAATTTGCTCACAAAATACCATCAGATTCGACGTTTCCTCTGCACAACAATCTTTCAAAGTGCCATTCTCATATTTCAACGCGATCCACTCTTCGTTCCACACCCTCTAGAATCAATATATATAGGCAATCCACTGTTCCATATTTAGTATGCATTTTCCAAACCGTGACCGTGTTTCATCCGACTTCTTGGGCAACCTATCAAAATGTCCTCATATCATGCCTCGGCGAGTTTACGTTCCTTCATTTTTACAAGATGATGAATGTAACTACTATTCTATTTTTCCCCGGGTTTTTTTGACTGCAATGCGACATAATCTTTTGTACGCAAAAGTCTATACAATGCAATACAACGCAATGTTTCAGGCGCAGGTCAGAGAGTTAGAGCGTCCATCACATAGCTGGAAAATAGAATCATAGACCAAATCGTCGCGTTTCAATATAAATCTTCCGATTTCGATGTTGACGGAAAACTAAACTGTGCCTAGGACAAAAGTGTTACTAATCTGATTTAGGATCTGATGATTTCTGAATCTAGTCTACGAGGATAGAGTTTGAATCATTAATTCTATTCAGGGGCCTGCCATGGAACTGGTATCATTTGGAGAAACAATTATTCCATTGTCCGTTCTGATGCCTTAGGATTCGACACCTAGTTAGATTTGAGTGAATGAGAAAGAAACACGTCGTTAACATTGACGTAAATGGACAATGACTCCAAACATAATGAATAATGTATGATTTGAATGCAAATCTACACTGATCTACGATGAGTTGTGCAACGATTTTTGTTGTCCGTGCGTCACGGTCACCCTGGCGTCGCCTAGCCTTGCCTAACCCCAACCCAGAGGTTGCCCTGCTTACAAAAACATACACAGACACAAGCTGAAGTGGTGTGAACAGGTGACTGAATTTTGTCCACCCGACGGTCGGTAGCGTCTCGGAATTAATACATGAGCGTTCAAGCGTGAACAAGTCACGACTATCGGGCAACGTTCAGTCAATCACGCTAACTGGCGCCTTAGCAACCCCTCCATTAGCCGGTGCAAATAGAGAATTTGGTGAAAATCTCACCGGTGTTTTCGGATATCGTACTGTTCAATTATGGTTGACTATTGTCTCCGCACTGGTCATTTCTGCTTTGTTTCGTCTAGCAGAGCTTACTCAGAAGAGACCGGAGTTGTGGAAAAAACAAGATTTGTGCTACTTTGGGTAAAGAAATCGTATCGAATAACTACCGTTATTTGTAAATAAATGCTTGAGTGCACCCTGTCATAAATCGCTGTCAAATAAAAATGTACAGATGAATGTAAAATATGTATGGCCACGTTGACAGTAGATCAGGTCAACGAAAATTGGGCATATAAACGACCTTGAATGGTATAGCACCAGCTGCAACAACCCGCTAGCCATTGTTAAGGCACGTCTGCAAGTGACTTCAGCCATTGACTTGTCTGATTCTTTTGTGACAAATCGATCCACAGTGCAGGTTGCCGTGTTCATCTGACTGCGTGTTGATTAGGCGAGTAAAACGAGTAGACGGTTTGATGAATCAATCGCGAGATCGGTTTCCCATAGCCAGATAGGCCAGTTAAGTTCCACTTCCATAAGACAGAATCGAGCTTACATCAGTGAAGTGCCCAGAATTTTTCATTGGTATGCATCGGCCATTCATAAGTCCAGTTTAAAAATCATTCGCCTAAAAGGGAACAGAGGAACTTGATAGCTCATCTCATCGAGGAGGGGATAAGTATTTAGCCCCGTGACTTCTTTCCATTAAGACGTACTTGTTGTCCTAGATGAATACCTGCACTCACAATTGGCCTGCTTTGATCTCTTCCAGGTGCTTGAAACATGCTTACCGTCCAGTATTAGGCTATACCTCATCTTATCTAAGATCAGCGGTCAGTTTGGGAAGTCTAAAGACATACATTTCTATTATCTTTCCTGGTAACCAGCTCCACAGGTTGACTGTCCCTTCGGTAATTCAGTGAGACGAAACAACTGAATCAAATTTTACTGTCAAGATTTCCTTCGCATGGGTTCGTGTGCACGAGTTCGGACCCCCTTAAGACAGATTAAAGCTTGGTAATTTACTCATCGACTTAAATATCTTCATGAGATCATCTCGAATTCTCTTCTGATCCAAACGGAAAATGCCTAGGATACCAAAGCTCTGATCGTAGGACTTTCGTCCCTCAACTTCAACCAGTAGTGTCACCACCAGATGAAAACACTGTTTCCAGACAAACCGCGTCTTTTTGAGGAATTATGACCGGGATTGCATGCAAGACTCAAGATGGGGTCTGTCAGTGCCTCTGAATCGTCGCATGAATATTCTAGATATTAAATTTTACAAGACTAACCTCATCCGGATCCTTCTGAGCTGTACCTGTCCACTGGTTCGCCCGTTTAATGTTGGATTTAACAACTATCCCAAGATCCTTAATGCTACTCCAAGCGCCTAAGGTGAACAGAACCTGTTGGTGTACTGCTGTGACGTGAGCAGCTTAGTCGGGGAAAAGGGCTATTTTGCCAGCATTGAGATGAAATATGATTTGTTTTTACCAGCCCAAGAAAACCCTCAAATTCAGGCTGAGGTCATGACCACCAGTCGATCCTACTAAGTTCAGATCGTGAGCTTAAGATAACCTAGTTGGCTGTAAATTAGAGGTTAGACTTTTGCACATTGTCAGTAGAAGCAGTGGATCTGATTCGGACCTATGGAGAACCGAGCTGGTGAAGATTAGCGCTACCATTGTTTCGAACACAGTAGATGGTGACTGGTATGTGTGATCTGCTCCCAGAATTCGTGCTGAGTTGAGCCACGCATCTCCGCCTCCGACTGCTTTGCGGAGAAATCTGTTCAGTCAAAAAATATGCTTTGATCTCCAAAATAGAAACTCATTCTGTGCTATGAACATCCCCCAAGTACCGATTACCAGAATATCTCCAATACACTTCCCATAATTTCGAACAAACAAACCAACCCGAGTTCACGTTCACCGAGATCACTCACACCAGATCACCACGAAAATTCATGTTAGTCAGAAGTGCCCACTCACACCTACATTTTTAACTCCATCATTAAAATTACAAAAGAAATTGCCCCCTTCCTCGCGCGAGAATAATGACATTCATGTTTGCTCAGACCGAAATATGTCAGACTCAGTATGTGCACATGAAGTTGCGTTACTGAATCAAGATTCCGGTAAGTTGCACATTTTCTCCAATCATCTGATCGACAGTGTGAATATGTTTCCTATGCGTTTTTATATTCGAAATGTAAAATACTGTTCCGGGACTGGATTGACTCAAAGCCAAATCTCGTTCCCACAGGGAAGCAACTGGACGAGGTGGATAGACTTAGTTATTTGGGTGGTTCTATCTCACCTGATGATCGTATGTTGGAACAAGTATGTTCACGCATGCAAAATGTCCAATTGACATTTGCTGATTTGAGGTATTTGTGGGCATCCGTGTGATATTTGATTATCGCTCAAATGTCGAGTATACGTATCAGTATTGAGGTCGAAATTGTTCTACAAGTCAGACACATGGTTGTTGAGAGGAGAAGATATGAGAAGACTGTCGGTGTTTGAACACCATTGTCTTCATACTATTGGTGGAAAGTGGTGAGAGATTTTTATGAGTAACTGAGAGCTTCGGTGTATGGCACTGGGTCTTGGGGTGCAATCTTTAGAATGGACACTGAATCAGAAAAGGTTGAGGTGGTTGGGACATGTTTTACGCATTCCCACAGAGCGCCTTTCCATTTTACGCTATTCTCCGGCGAGGCCCATCGATGGAATGGGTAAAACGAAAGAAAGCTTGAACCACTGGAGTGGCTGGTGTGGATGGAGTTAGACCACTGAGTCTGAACCCACGAATCCCCTCGAAGCAACAATTGAAGGCTTTATGTGAAATGACTCAGTACCGCAGTCAGTTCGCCTTGTTGTATTCGAAACTTTCCTCCCTTTGCGTATTTCTTCAACTCATTACCTTCTCGTCAATATTCACTATGCGTCGTTGTTGTTTCTATCTGAGTAGCTGATGCTATGAGGTAGTAACCAAAACAAGAACACGTTGGTGCAAGATTAATGGTTGTGCAAACTGAAACTGAAACTTAAGCCGTTACATGCTTTTTGGTTAGGTAAAGAATAATGTCATCATAACAATGGAATGTACCGTTTGTGCTCAATTTGTATTTGAAGCATATTCCAAGGTAACTGTTTGTCGACAAAGTAGAATGGTTTTCGAAATTCGTTGACGCATGCCGTCAGAAGTTGCCGGAGTTCACCACAATAGTCTGGAATTTATTGCAGCGTAAAAATCTGGTCAACATAGCTTCATTAAACGAAAATTGCAGCGATCGAAACGTGTTCACGTGTCCCAGACAGCAGAACCCGCGGTTATATATCGGTGTGGTTGATAAGCATGCAGTTCACTCAGATAGTCATCTAGTCGTTCTTTGGTACTAAGGGCCAGAATCCGAGTTTCACAGTGTTCAGGTCACATTCCAGTGTTCCAAGTACGACGGAATAGCGTCCTCATTGGGCCGAATGGATTTGGAAATTCATGTTGAGATTTCATCTATCCCAGGCAATTTTGTGATTTATTTATTTGTCCTTGTTTGATCTGCGTAAACGATTTCCGATTAGTTGGAAGCATCAAGGTCCATTTGACATTGTTCCGTTTTTAAGAGAGTAAATTAGACCGGGGGAAACACACTCTCGGTGTAAGGTCATGAGTGGTAAAATGTGAGAAAACCTTCATTAATCTCATCTGGGAAGATTGCCGGAGACATTGAAATAGGAAAAGACGAATAGAAAGATCAATAGAAAGTACTGACAAGTTGCTTACCCCCAACCTGTCTCAGCCTAGAGATTTAAAGTGTCAATTAATGGAAACTTTTAAGTCAGTCACGAATACTGGGGGAAGGCTGAGCTCTACTCTTAATTGCAATATTTAGTTAGTTGACAGACTAGGTTTTGGGAACGAGGATAGTTTGACTGATTGATTGATTGACTGACTGATTGATTGGTCGTGAGGATTATGGCATTTCCGAAAAGAACAACATCTCTGAATTGGTAGGACGTCATTTCCCTCATGGTATGTTTTACATGCTTGACCTTCGTGACCAATCCATCTTTCACCTGGAAGCAACCTTCTACTTCACAAGAAAAAGCAAAATACATATATCAGGAAGTGAAGAAAGGCTTACTAACAGTTGCCGAACGAAGAGGTAACGAACGGCGGCAGGAGATGAAAGCAGTGAGCCCCAGATGGTGAGGAATTTTGCAATTACGGTCGATCAACCATCTGGCATTATTTGTACTTGACAACCTGATGCTGAATTCAGTCACCTACACGGACTAGAAGGACTCCAGCTCAGGCTAAGCAAGTGAAGATGATGATAAAACCTAGGAAACAGGTTGGGGATTTATTTATAAATCATGCGTCTATACACAAAATGTGAGGAATCCCGATCGGTATATTACATTCGATCAAATGGCATTTGAGGCATGCTCGAACTTCACCATCGCCTGTTATCGTGGTTCTCATTGTCTACTCAGGCTACAGCGAAGTTGCACCGGATTGTATCGTGTGAATCACGCTTGGTCTCACCACATGTTGACTAAGCCCACCAATAGGGGTTCACACTAATTGCTCCACGGGTGATAGAGTGAACAGTGTATGCTTTCCCGTGGTTACCATCTCCAGCTGGGCGAACTCGCGCCCGGTAAACCGTAACCGTATGATCGACATACGAGGCATTAGCTTATCTAAGGTCACCTTTGTGAACATACATACGTACAAGCATTTGACCATACTGATAGATTCGTGCGGTAGACAGCAACACCGCATTCTGTTGCTCTGTTCTCAAAACTATCCTGATCGTAACGGCTTATCGCACACACACACACACACACACACACACGCACACACATGTATTCTATCACTGAGGCATCTGATTTCTGCCCTAGACTCAATGGTGTACACTTAAACTCAGAAGTATTCACATGTTTACCACACGAATTGGGCTATTCACGGGCTTACACGTGCCGAAACACCTGTCCACGTGTTCGTCCTATTGGTCAACAGATGTCTCCGTCACGCAGATGCCGACATTTTATTTTCAACTTACCAACTAATTCTCACCTTTCTATCATTTTAGTTTAGATGAGAATCGCCTCGGCTTTTGCCACCAACTGAAGAGAATTTAGGATTGTATTGCATTGAAATCGATTCAGCTGTTGTCTGCAATATTTCCATGAAGGAACTATTATTTATTCTTATTTATTTTTCTGCATAAATCTGAATACAGATTGGGTGACATCGAAATCACGACGAAGGATCAAAACAATGGATGAAAAGAAAGAAAACGAAACAATGTATAGAGTTCACAGCATATGCCAGGTCTTCTATGTCCCATCTGCACATCATCGGTCGTCTATCGGGATCCATGAGTCCTCTGTGGGCTTGGAACCACCACGTTTCCCAAACCGAAATGGAGGGTTAACTTAGGAACCCTGCCCAGAGCCTTTGGTCAAATGGTCTAGCCCACAAAGTAGCAAGACGATCGGAGGGTCACGTAACCCACTGAGGGCTGGTGATCGATTGTTTATTCGATGCACCCTTCGGATGGGGCCAGACATCCTGGGTTCCTAGTACACCCGTTCACCACAGACGCTAGTGAGCACATAGCTATGTGCTTCGTACGTCACTTGTGGTTGGTTTGGGATCAGAATTTGGCCAACTTCCCTAGAGGCCAGCAGCGACCAAACGGATAAATTCGTGGTGTGTGGATGTGAAGGTCGCTGGTTCGAATTCTCACAAAGCCGGTCAAACTCCCCACTTGGCAGCCCTCTGTTGACCGCGCCCCCATTCCTGAAAAATGATGTTCATTGATATTTTGTAAATAAAGGAAGTAGAAAGATATAAAAAGATGGATTGATTAACAATGCTCAGTGAACCCGGTGGAGGGCACTGGGCATTCGCCTTTGTCCTGACAAGTTAGTTGAAACACTTTCGCCACCATAATGCAGCGCATATGACTGCCCCATCAGAGGCTGTTTGAGAAGTCGGCCACTTGGGGACATTTCGAGAGGTTTTTCAGGACGATTAACCAACTCAGAGCCTGAGGGACCCACCCCAACCATCCGGAGGCATTTAGAGTCTATGGAGGCATTACTGCTCTTTTGGGAATTTTCTGTCGTCTCACGTTTAATTTGGACCTGAGATATAGCTTACGAAAAAAAATAAGAGAATACTTAATTCCGCCTCCAAAATTTAATCGGACAATTCGATGTGATTGACCGGGGGCCGGATCCAATCGATTGTTTTTCAGACAGATTGGTATGAAAAACACCTAACAACATTCATTGTCTGGCTTTGTTCAGTCAATCGAAATAACTGTGATTGACTTTCTGATAGGAACGTGAATTACATTTTTGCATTCTTGTTCCTTGTCCATTTTGTACACGGTTTGATTTGTTGGTCCAATTGCAAGACAGTATGAGTTATTGTTGACAATTGATTAACCATTTACGTGATGTGCCCGATGAACGAGAACAAATTTACTTGTAAAAACACAATTTGACGAACAAACTCGTTTTCAGTGATTCGTACTCATGCCATTACATCACTATATATATGTATATGAAATAATTCACCATGTGATATCATCACTTAACTCACCATAAAGAAACCATGGAAGCACTGTACAGCTGTTTCATCCTTGTTAGGAATCATCAGCAGTGCATATCCACCGCGCCCGAACTGGGACGCGAACCCGAACAAGGACGAACGATTGTGAGTCGAACGCCTTAGCCATTACGCTACCGGGCAGGCTCTGAACGGTTTGTTGAACTTCACCACATGATGTTGCACCTATCCGTCACTGATTTGCACGGTTACTGTCCGTTAGCTCAAAGCCATCGACCCCTACTGATAGATGACTTCTCTGCAGGTAGCCTAAGTACGACGAAGGCTTTGGGTATGACCTACAGAGCTTGATTACTTGATACATTTTAGTAGTAGGAGATTGAATGTTTACATGAAATAATTCACCATGTGATATCATCACTCAACTCACCATCAAGAGTGATGATATCACATGGTGAATTATTTCATGTAAACATTCAATCTCCTACTACTAAAATATATGTATATCTTGACAAAAAATTTTCACTATAGGAAGGATTGGATTAGTCAGATACAAATATGGGTGGGGAAGGGATTTGTGGTGTTACATGCATAACGTGAATACCCAAGAACGAATTGTGTCAATTGTTTTGTTGTCTAGGGTTTGCATTGGGACGGAGGGTGGTCCAGGGTAGTTGAAGCGCAACCACAAATTGTTTTTGAGAGCACGGTGGAGGATTGTGCAAACGGATTGTGACAGCTTCGGCAGTGCTCAAGAGGCGACACTTTTTGCCAACCTGGATTGTTGACCTCTGACCTTATACGGGGTCTGGAAAGCTTGCGTCACATTCACGGTGTGATTAGTCTGTGCTAAATGTGAAACAACTGCGCTATTAAGTGACTTAATTGTCCCAGTGCCTAACCATGCCGGGTGGTGCTCACGGATGCGTTCAGACAAGCGTCTGGTCGTGCGGCCGACCAGGCGCTTGTCTGAATGCCGACACAACACATTCTTGTGTATTCAGGTTATGCATGTAACACCACAAATCCCTTCCCCACCCAAAACTGATATTCCTATACCCGGAGCATAAATTTACTTGTACCATTCGGAGATGCCAGCAACTTGACCGACTATCCGTTTGGAAAAAATCTAGGGCCCGCAAACGCACGATCACATATCCTTTCTAGGTAAACAATCCATATGGTTTCACGGGAAATGACCAAAGGACAATGAATTCCATGGTAAAAAAATACAAGGTTACGAGGCTTGAAACCCAAGGAATAGAGCAGAAGATCCATGGATTCAAACATCTAGGGATTTTTCAAAAAGTCCACAAACCAGGATTGCCTATCGTTGGTCCATTTTATCACTCGGCAAATCTCCGTGTCCCTTTTTGTTACCAGGTTTTATTCGTAATAACTTGTTGCACAGCACACACGGAAACCTATTTGACTTCGTCAATATCATACAAGATGTGAACACACCACGCTTCACACTATACCGGTTTAATTGGTAGAAAAACTTATTTCGAAATGAGCACTAAGCAGAACTATTTAGAGATGTAAAAATAACATATGCATAGTATCCCCTTCAGGGCCTAGATTGACTGATTTCTTCATGATAAAGGTCAAAAAAGAAACTCCGAAAGACATCAGCTCACGTTTTCACCATTGATATCGTTTGGTCGATAAAATTCTGTGTGTTTCATTCCAGCCGAAGTGGGCCGAAGTGTCGCAAAAGTTTAAGGCTGACCACAATTGGGCAAAATTTACGGATATATTACTCGGCGAAATTGACGGGTTTATCCAATGCTGTTTCGGCTGAAAGAAAACGAGGATCAGTCCGCATAATAATTTCCCCAGTTTGGTACCAGCAAGGCAAATGAGAAACTGAATCAACTACTCAATTGCGAAGGCTGAGAAACGCTACAGAATGAGATTCATTTCAGTACTACCGTAGGAATTATTCTGGCCGATTTGAGTGAAGCCGTCCTAGATATTTCCTGCTAGCTCGTTTCTTTTATCCTAGCCTCATTTAAGCCCTTATGGGATCTTTTCAGTTCAGTCATTTCAAAGTCGCGCTCTAACTACCTAGTACTGGTACAACCATTAGACGCTTGTTGTAGGAACATGGTTATGTAATTTATGAGCAGTAGCAAATAAATAACAACGGGCGAGCAACTGAAAATCTCCAAACGTACGAGATGAAACGATTGGCGTCAGTCGCGTGGAGACGATGGGACAGAATGTTGAATAGTGTGCCTTTAGCAGAATCGACTAGGATTTGTTCGTATGTGATCGTTGTGTCGGTTCGTGTATATGTGTGTAAGTCAATGGCCGTGGGGTCGATTGCTGTCAACCTAGGACAGAGTGAGTATGAGTGTGTGAGTGCATGAGTCCGGGGTGTCTGATCCAGTGGTTGCAAGTGGGCGACGGTCAAGTTACAAATTGAAATGGGCGTGAGTCCGTATGTCCGCGCCTTACCAATTCGGGTCAAGGTGCGACCGGGAAAACTGCAAATACCGGACGCTAAGATAGTCAGCCAATTAGAGTGCACTAGAGAAGACCCTTTGTTGATAAATTGTGAAAAGCTCTGTGTATGTGTATGTATGTGTGTCTTTTGGGGATTGGAAAGGGCTGACGTTTCTAATCATCACCTTGGCCTCAAGATCCCGCGATGGCACGTGAAACATATAACTACTCTCTTCAATAGTGATGGTTACATGAATTGCTTTTTCTAGAAAATTCGAGTGGATCCGAAACATAGACCCGAAGTTCTACAGGCCGAGGATTAAGAACCACCTTATCAATTTTCATTTTAAAAAGATCAATAATTTACCTATGTGATGTCTAAGGTGCACGTGTAAATTTCCGGTCAGGAGTACAACCGTGAATTGAATGACTGGTCACTTTCTCAGGCCAGTTGACAAGTCGGGGAATTACATCTATTAAGTATGCTGTTTTTAACATCACGAATTTGATCTGCAGTGTCCTCATACTGGATGGTGCAGACCTATTTTCCTCAGGATGTGAACCGTTGAATTTATTACATTAACCTAAAATAGACGCAGATTCAAAGCTGTGTTCGTAGTGAACGTAGCTCGACAGTGCATTAATCGATTCGAGATTCATTAAAAAGAAACATTGAGGAGGCAAATATTATTTGTTTATCAAGACAGAAGAAAGACAAATACCGTGAGATGTAAGTATTTCAGATTACTCTTGTCAGTCGTATGCTGGTCAAAATGAATCCTGCTTGTTTTTGATTGAATTCACCTTACTTCATTCACTTGCAAACCGACATTGCCGAGCCGGTGGGTAACGAAGATTAACACATTTCAGCCTAGATACCGGGACTGATCAAGTAAAAGCTGAATTAGTCATGTAACGTATTCTGCCAACTGCTAAACCAGTCCGGTTTTATTATTCATACGAAACACGTTTAGTTGACAAACGCTGACGTAAAGCCGTTCCATTAAGTTCACTTTATGCAATCGTTTTATGGACATGCGTAAAACATGTCCCAACCACCTCAACCTATTCTGATTCAGTGTCCATTCTAAAGATTGCACCCCAAGACCCAGTGCCATATACCTAACCTCTCAGTTACTCACAAAAATCTCTCACCACTTTCCACCAATAGTGTGAAGACAATGGTGTTCAAACACCGACAGTCTTCTCATATCTTCTCCTCTCAACAACCATGTGTCTGACTTGTAGAACAATTCCGACCTCAATACTGATACGTATACTCGACATTTGAGCGATAATCAAATATCACACGGATGCCCACAAATACCTCAAATCAGCTAATGTCAATTGGACATTTTGCATGCGTGAACATACTTGTTCCAACATACGATCATCAGGTGAGATAGAACCACCCAAATAACTAAGTCTATCCACCTCGTCCAGTTGCTTCCCTGTGGGAACGAGATTTGGCTTTGAGTCAATCCAGTCCCGGAACAGCATTTTACATTTCGAATATAAAAACGCATAGGAAACATATTCACACTGTCGATCAGATGATTGGGGAGAATGTGCAACTTACCGGAATCTTGATTCAGTAACGCAACTTCATGTGCACATTCTAAGTCTGACATATTTCGGTCTGAGCAAACATGAATGTCATTATTCTCGCGCGAGGATGGGGCGATCTCTATTGTAATTTTAATGATAGAGTTGAAAATGTAGGTGTGAGTGGGCACTTCTGACTAACATGAATTTTCGTGGTGATCTGGTGTGAGTGATCTCGGTGAACGTGAACTCGGGTTGTTTCGTTTGTTCGAAATTATGGGAAGTGTATTGGAGATATTCTGGCAATCGGTACTTGGGGGATGTTCATAGCGCAGAATGAGTTTCTATTTTGGAGATCAAAGCATATTTTTTGACTGAACAGATTTCTCCGCAAAGCAGTCGGAAGCGGAGATGCGTGGCTCAACTCAGCACGAATTCTGGGAGCAGATCACACATACCAGTCACCATCTACTGTGTTCGAAACAATGGCGGTGTGGTTTTGATTATCTCTCGTGACGACCGATGCTGTGTGGAATTGATTGTTTGTGCTTTTCATTGAAATTTTTTTGAGGATTACTGTTTTTTGTTGGCATTTATTGAGGAGGCAATCAATCATTCTTCCCAACGAAAGCCTTTGGCTGTAAGAACTTGTTTGAAATCCAGTGTGGACTGGTTGAGTGGAAGCCCATCTGTTTGAATCTAATTTAGCCATCTTTCTCATTTTCCCTGCGAGATGCCAACTCAATTCAATCGCAAATCGGGACGATTATGAGCGTACTTCATCAGGCCCGTAGTCATTGATCCTCCGGGTATGTTTGAATTTTCGGGTTGACATATGCCATACCATAGTGTTTGACGTATCGTGGAGGCAAGCAAACGTTCACACCAAATCAAGGCACAGTCTTTACGATGGTTATCGATAGAATTGTGCCTCTACTGTATAGGCGAATTTTAGTGGTATTGTCCTATTTCATACTATGTGAGTGTAGACTGACTTTCTTTGCCTCTTGAATGACATCGTCTGCACTAGTTTCGACCTGTCATCCGTCTTCCCGAAGCGGGTTTGTCAACGGTGAGCCAACTTGCATCACTTTGCTCATGCATGAAACCATACCACGTTGGAAACACCGGTTCTCGTCCGACCAGCGAAGTTAAGCAATGTCGAGCCGGTTAGTACTGGCATGGGTAACCGGCCGGGAGTATGCAGTGTTCCATCCCATACCCCTCCGGCCGGCAGTGGCCA
Organism: Fasciolopsis buskii; assembly: GCA_008360955.1. Classification (NCBI taxonomy): domain Eukaryota; kingdom Metazoa; phylum Platyhelminthes; class Trematoda; order Plagiorchiida; family Fasciolidae; genus Fasciolopsis; species Fasciolopsis buskii. Next base: position 125,442 of record LUCM01002095.1, on the reverse strand, counting down.
AGCGTATAAGGCCATGGCGTTTGGATGCGAAGGTCGCGGGTTCGAATCCTCCCGCCGCCGGTCAACCCCCCCCCCCACTTGGCAGCTCTCCGTTGGCCGCGGCCCCCTTCCTGAAATATGATATACACTGTTATTTCATTAATGAAAGAAGTAAAAGATAAAGATAAAATAAAACTTGACCCTTGTGGACAATTAAGGATGTGGATTCATACTAAGACGGTCAACATAGGTTGATTGGATTTTCTACTAGTCTCCGGGCTACGCTGCTGGTTCAACAAATTCACTCTACGCTGTGCTTACGTAGACGTAAACCAGACTACGTAAACGCTAAAATCAGGGATGATGAAGAGGTCTTGCTCCGAAACCCTTTTATCACTGCCGTCAACTCTGGCGGATTTTGTCGGTCATCTCGATATTCTAGTTCAATCCCATTCTGATTAGTCAAGGAAGTCCGACCAAATTGCTCCTAGCCGGATACCAGTGTTCTCATTTATTTTCCATAATCAAACAACTTGTATAGGTCAGATAAGTTGAAGTTCACCGGCCGATTGGCTCACTTCTCCCGGGTTCATTGTCTGTTCTTTGATCGCAATTGTAAGCAAACTCCACTGCTTGTCTGTGGGACTGTCATAAAAATCAAATTATACCCAAATTCTCCGGGAACTATGGAACTCGACTAATCCTTTACATATTCTGCGTCCGATCGAATTTCAAGCCCATGAGTTCTCCAACTGATTCCATAGGTTGTAACCTCTCCTCGTCTTCATCGCACCGACGCATTGACCTTGAGTATTTGGCATTCGATTGTAGCCTTTCCCTACAAGCAGATTACACAAAAGTAAACAGGGAGTATGCAAACTGCCCGGAGAAGAGCGAGAGTGCATCCGAAGCATCCATATATTTTGAGTTGCAGATTTTCGCTACATCGGAGCTGCATATGAAGCTGATTTATTTACATTCTCAAGTGAACCAGTGGGCTTGGAGGAGTAACTTAGTGGTATTTTCTTTCACTATTGCGAAAAAAATCAGATGTGCCCAACACCTGACTGGAAATGGGATAATTGTAAATATAGTTGTGGTGTACGACCCAAGGGAAGCAAATTGCGACACGTCCTGGAACAATGGGTCTATCGGTAGACAGCTAGGTTCTCACTGATCAAGGATCATTTTTTAAATCATCATAACAACAAAACTGGAGAGAAATGATGAATGTGAAAGTGAACGATCTTAATGAGCATGCCTTGTCTTTGTAGAGTTTGTTTGAATGATCGTTATAAACCCGAATTCGGTTTAGGCTGTTCGCATAGCGCGCCATCGAACTGTCCGGTCAGATGAACGGAAAGCCGCTCGTAAATTAAGAAATACAGAGACAGCGAGTATCTGAAACGCGGAATGAAGATTTGATCAATGCGACCCCGGCTTGGTGCTCAAGTATACATTTTTCGCGAATACTACACAATCCGAGGAAGATAATGCCCGTGAGGATTTCGGATGCAACGCAGTGTGGTTTAAACGCGAGGATCTATCAAGTTTCTTGTAAATCAGTACAGCAATCGGCTTGAAAGCAGCCCTCAGGAATCTCTTCCTCTACCTGGATGATCCCAAGAGTTCACAGAAGAACCACAACTGTGATTCGTTGGTAATTCTTCTTCATTTGGACTGAGCCAACCTTAGGAACTAGGGCAGAACGCCACCAGAATATACATATGCATACATAGAAATTGTAAGTAGTAATTGGATGGGTGAACCAAATTTGCCTGGAAGCACATGCCAGTTACGCGGTTATTGTCGCTCATCAGGTATGCGTACCCGGCACCCTACTGTCCAAATATCCTTATATTTGTACACTCCGAATTGGTATATATATATATATATATAATACGTACATATTATACACCGGCTTGGAAGCAAGCATAGTGCCAAAGCAAAGGTAAAAAAAGCAAGAGGAGAAAAATAATAAATCATAGCGAATAAATCGATGTTCTGATGCTTCCACTCTATACATTTTGTGATTTTTTGGTTGTTTTCGGATCACTTATAGCGAGGATGAGTTTTATGGACAAATCGCAGCATTAGTGCCACTGAATTTGAGTCTGAGCCATATCGCTCAGCGTCTCCAGCCAACAACAATCCTCATTCCCGGGTCCTCAACCAAGAAGGCGGGAAGCACCAACCGAGATCAGGGCCGAAGCTAATTTCTTCACACCTCTACATCATCTCATAGTTTGACCACCACCTCGCTTCACCCAACCTTGACCAAAACGTGTAAAATAAACACGAACAGGTAGACGATTGGCAGTTACACGACGTAGAGCGATTATCTCAGGCACAGGGCGACTATCTGCACTCAACACACTACGACAAACCTTGTAGTTGCTCACTTGATGCTCCCACCAGACACGAGCAACGCCCCGAAAACGTCGGCGGTCGAACACAAAAGGTCCCCGGGCATTCTGAACGCGGATAGACCAAGACTCGAACTGTGCCATTATGCATCCTTCCCTTGATGAAATACAGGATGCCAGGACGATTCCAAATGTGTCTTGTATTGGCGAAAGCTGCTCTGATTTTCGCCATTCGTGATGGGACCTCCCCAGCAATTCCGCTAGGTGTGATCAGCCTCCCAAGATACTTGAGGCTATTAAATTCCCCCAAAATGATAACCGCAAAGGGTGAGGGTAGGCATAGTCTCCTGCCAGTCTTGAAGAAGCATCTTACATTTTGAAGGATCAAGGAACATACCGTAACTCGATCGCCAAGCGGTCTAATGCACACTGAATTACCCTTACATCGTCACCCGACAGGGCGATATCATCGGTATTCTCTAAGTCAAAAGCTCTGTTCTCTATGAGGAGTTCAGATTCGTTTAAAAGACTAGATAAAACGTTCTGTGGGACACCCTCCAAGAAAAAGTTGAACACAAATGGGAATTTAGGGCAGCCTTGGAGTACACCACTGGAGCCAACGAAGGATGGCCAAAGTTACCCATAAGCCTTAACTCGACCTGACGTATGATGGCTGGCACATAATTCTCGGGTACTCTAGTCCTCAACAAACAGTGCCATGGTGCAGATCTATCAACAAACTCAAAGACCGCGCGAACTTCCGAGAACACAGTGACCGTTGGCCTTCGAAAAGTAGAACGCTGCTCTTACACCTGTCGGAGGGTCAGGAATTGATCCACGCATCCACGACTAGCACGAAACCCAGCTTGTTCCTCACGAGTTTGTCCTTCACTTGTGTTGTACAATCTGGAAAGAGTGACCGACGAAAGCAGCTTTGATGCCATTGAAATTAAGCTGGTACCCCTATGGTTAGCACAATCATTGCACAAGCTTTTTAAAGATGAAGATAACAATTGACACCTCATTAGGAGGAAACATTCTCGGAGTTTCAGATCTTCGAGAACAAAATTTGAAGTTCTCTTACCAGAGCCATTCCTCCCACTTCAAATAGAAATGGAGAAGCCCTATCGGAATCTGACGCTTTATGACGTCCTAAAGATTGGATTTCCCTGAGGATCTCCGCCTTAGGTGGTGAACCTGTTGTAACAGGCCCCGGACGCTTGCGGGAATAGCTGCGGGAGCCACTGACGCTGACGGCCAGCTAAATTGTGGCTAAAAGTACTCCACCCAGCGCGTAAGACTTCATTGCAGGTTGTGGATGGGCGAACCGTCAGCTCCACAGATTGTTTCGCTCATACGTAATGCCTTCCTGCTGGTAGATTGGATGAGGTGAAACAGCTTGCGAGCATTTCCTGTATCGGCAGCATGTTCTATTTCCAAAGCTCGTTAAGACCACCAGATTTCGCGATCTCCACGCAAGCTTGCATTGAGTTCACGACTCGTCAACAGCCGTGCTTCACTACACGCGCTAAATGCCGGGCTGGACTGGCACGCGTCAGAAACCCAGGGCGTCACTAAGTGACGGGTCAGGCCACAACTCACTCGTTTCTGTACCTGATAATCACAGGTCCCTTGAGAACGGCGACCAGAACACCTCACAAACATTAGACCCCCGACCCAGCATTTCCAATTGTTTCGGTAGGAAGATTTTTAACCCGTTCGTTTCGTGGCCGGTGCTTTGGGAGGTGAACACTGTAGGGAAGGCCCCGAGATCCACACTTCCCGGATATTTGAATGTCTAAGTGAAGACCATCGTGAACAGCCGAGCATCGGAAGCACGTAACCTCGTCGAAGCATGGTTCTACCGGTTTTCAGTTTTAATTTATTGTCGTACCAAAAACAAACTGGGCACGTATACTGTGGCCCTTTTTTACCACTATAAATCTTTGAAGACACAAATGTGAGATCTCATCATGTCTTCGTTTCGCTTGCTTGTGTGTGGACGTTTTTCGCTCACAGTTACAAGTTATATACAATACGTTTGCACTACTGACCAAAAATGCAAAAGATAGTGAGAAATCTGATCCGATCGATATCGAGCGCAAATCTACGAAATCCATGGAATCTCGGATCGGTTGGTTAGTCCTTGTTAACAGTTATCACCAATGTCCATACATCACGATTCAACCAGAACTCGAACTACAGATAACAAATTTTCGGTCGAATATCTCCGCTTCTAGGTATTCAGTGATTCAGCAAACTTCCCCATCACCATCACCGGCTTTGAACAAGAGCCCTTGATTCCCATCGTATCGATCGATGGAAATTTTCATAGCAAGAGATATGCGGAAATCACTTTCATGGTTGATGCACTTGGCCATGCAACCTTATTGAGATTGCGCCTAGGGTTGTCATTGACACAGCATGTATCCGCTTAGAAACCACTCCCGTAGGTGTGATAGACGCATATGCACCTCTACTGGAGGGCTGATAACGTCTACAACTGCATGACAAAAGAAGTCTACCCTAGCACCATTTTTATTCAACCCGTAAGAAGTCATTTTGAAACGATAGATTTACGTCATAAATGACTCGCAGAACATAAATACTTCGCTTGTCCAACTGAATTTTTGAGATCAAGGAAGCATCGTGGTCTGGAATAATCACCAAAATCACCCATCGCGGTTTTGAGACCGAGTCTCGGGGCGATATACATGCTTCACTAACGAACCCTACAGAGTTAAGCTTCCGCTAAACGCTGTGTTCCCAGGCGCATAAATGATTTGGATATCAGTTTGCCTTGATTGTGATTGCCGTTTAACGGGTTGATATATTGTGCCACCGATCGTCGTTGGCGTGGAACGAGCCGTTGGCAGCACTCACCATTCCACACCTGGAAAAACTATTGGTCTACAAAACAGTTGAACTTCTCTGTGTATTCACCTGTGATGATGATCAAAAGTTATTCAGAATCAAAAAGTTAGCATTGATCGTTTAAGTATGGTAAGTAAAAGCCAGATCGGTTAAGCAAAGAATATCTAAATGTAAGTTATTCCAATATAAAAAACAAACATAAACGAGAAATCTTAATGTGAAAGATGTTTGAACTTGAAGCACCACGTGGGTGAAAAAAACAATGAACCTTGAAAACCGGGATACTCTGAGGTGGAATCTAACCAAGCAGAAATTTTTCAGTCGTTTGTGGACCCTGTATAAGGTCAGAGGTCAACAATCCAGATTGGCAGTGTCGCCTCTTGAGCACTGCCGAAGCTGTCACAATCCGTTTGCACAATCCTCCACCGTGCTCTCAAAAACAATTTGTGGTTGCGCTTCAACTACCCTGGACCACCCTCCGTCCCAATGCAAACCCTAGACAACAAAACAATTAACACAATTCGTTCTTGGGTATTCACATTATGCATGCAACACCACAAATCCCTTCCCCACCCATATTTGTATCTGACTAATCCAATCCTTCCTAAAGTAAATTTTTCCAAAGATATAGTGATGTAATGGCATGAATACAAACCACTGAAAACGAGCTTGTTCGCCAAATTGTGTTTTCTCAATGTGCTCAGTGGGAATTTTCACTAAATCGAAACAAGCCAAAAAAAAGATAGATTACATCCAATCTTGTCATCCTAAATAAACTGATAGATATTTGAATTAATCCGGGTACTAAATCTCAGAGTCTTAGGATTGCCGCGGTTTCTCGATCATCCAGCTGTCGTGGTCACGTGCAAAATTCCTCGTAAAATGCACTTCTACAGGAGGATAAAACAAACAAAAATATGACTGCGACACTTTCGCAATTCGAACAGTGTAAATACTCAAACTAAACTTGGTTTGATTGTGTAAATACGCCGTGGAACAAAGTAAAATGACGTTCCAAATGTCAGATTCGATGCGTGCACTGAGCAATCCGTAAATGGAACTTCACTTAACTTGAATGACACTTATTTATTTAACATCACGAAGAAACCTGAGTAGATTCTCATTTTCAAATTTCTATCAAATAAATGAATCAAAAACTGCATCATGTGAGCAAGTGATCTATGTAGCATGGTGTAATTCTTTCACGGAATCGTTGAGTTTCCGCGTCTACCGTGTTTCCCGTGTGATTTTGATCACATTAGAATATTGTACCAATGCAGTTGGTGCATCAGGGTACAAAGAAATCTGACAATTAATCCAAAATTTAATGAGTTGAACTAAAGTGTGTCCCACGCTATTGTCCAAACTGACAAATATCTGGTTTTCTTTCATTCCTTTCGTTGTTACGTGATAAATATGTAATATTTTTGGAAATGAACATAGCATTAGAAAGCGATGGCAAGATTCCAACTCAGGGGAGTACCAAGACTATGAATTCGCATGTTGATCGGTTCATGCCGTTTGTGGTAGTTTGGCCACATTCTTCGATCGTTATTTTCACAAAGATTACAAATTTATATGAAATAAGGCTCGATTTGATTAAAGACTTAATTTCGGCAATCTATGGATGCCATACCTCAGGTCATAACTTCCTGGACTGTGTTAGTGCCTAAGACAATATCCTGAAAAGCAGCAGGCTGTGTTCAAACGTGACATTTCAACCTGAAGGTCACAAGTTCCGATCCACCTATCGACGGTCAACTTCCCCACTTGGCAGCCCGCTCTAGGCCGCCACTCTTTCCCTAAAGATGATTCCCCTTGTTTTATTAATCGGGAAAGAAAACGATAAAAACCCGGTTTACATGAACTTTTGTTAAATGATCCGTTTTACACGACCGTTCTGACGGCGCCAAGTCGTCTGTGACGTTGCTGGTGATAATCGAAGCGGAAACAAGCACAGGACTCACATTTTGTCACGATGTATTTACTTTTAGTGTACAACTTATTGCTCAAACACGACTAATATTGTACACTACCACACAGCATTCTCGAGGTCAGCGTCTTCTTTCTGCAGGGTTTCGAATAGGAATAATTTTTCAACGAATAACCTAAGCTTAATAAGGCTCGAAGAAATTTTCATTTGGGAATACTTGCAGTTCACTGTGATTCGTGTATAGTTTGGTTTATCGTTTGGAGGTGAAACAAGACATAATATGACGCTGTCGATGAATGATCCGTAACAGAAAATATTCATCAGGAACAATAGGTGTCCAAACGGATATGGTCGTGGTGTTTGGACGTGAAGGTCGCGGGGTCGAATCCATCCACCGCCGGTCAACTTCCCCACTTGGCAGCCGTCTGCTGGCCGCGGCTCCCTTCCTGAAAAATGATGTACATTGATGTTTCACTAATGAAGTAAAAGATAAAAAGATTTAAAAATGCTCGGACATGGGTAGAGAGCCGAGTCACGTGAAGGACTAAGGGAGTACTTGGGTGTGCCGATTCATGCTCAATTTTTCGAAAAGTGCATTGTGAAAATTGTGAACCGTAAGACTTGAACGACATACGCCCGGGGAATGAACTATGTGACAGTGAAAGGCACTTATGATCAACAAGCGAAATCATAGTGATAACAGCGGTAGAATTTAAAAACGGACGCTACGAAGAAGAAGAGCAAAATTGGCCTATGCAATTCGGACGACTGCTTTTATATATGATGACACAAGATAGGACTTTCAAAATTGGCCGGAAGGCAGGAAGTCGTGAATACGAAGGAGTACGAAATTGATTCGACATTTTTCCTCGTGGATTAAGAGTCTAAGCAAAGACAACCTCGCATTGATTCGAGTCAAATCACCTTTGATTTCTTTGACATGACTTTCAAGACTACCGGACTGTGGTCTGAAGGCGAATACAACTTGGATCAAGCGTACGATTGCGGTTTCCGGATATTCTGAGGCATAGTATTAGTAACACACTAGGTTGGTGCGAGAAATGATTCAGTAGTTTGTACCAGTACTCAGATGTTGTTAGGCCTGAATCAGACGAGGTCATACCCACCGAAAAAGTGGCCGCGGACAGGCCCTAGCAGTGTTGAAGATGCGGTAGGTTTTCGACTAGCAAACCTTTTATCGGAAAAAGCTGCGTGACGTACCGAGCATGACCCGCCACCAAATAAGGCCATTGGCGCTTGCCTAGTTTTATCTGGAAAAGGTATCCAAAAAGAGGTGAATGATTTACGAAATTGTTAGCGCATAGTCTGAAACTATTCTGCTGTCATCAAGGCTGCCAAAGCCCGGATAGTGCTGGAGACACCACTGGTAACCTAGCCCTGTTTCTCAATGGACCGTTACGACTTTCATTGTTCTCCCCATGATACAGCGTCCCAGGAACTGACATAACTCGGGTCCCGGCAGTTGAGGTGACAAGCCAAAAATGTGTCGAAAATCAGCTCACAAAGCACGTTGGAATGTAAGGACTCTAGTAGAAGCGAGCAGCCAGAGCAGCATGATGCGGATATCACATGACTACCGCTTAGATACTGCTTGCAAGAAGTTTGTTTCCTCGATTAAGGCTCAAGAAATACCGAGGTTCCACGGGTGAATACAATCAACTTGGCTCTAACAGGTGGACCAACGGGTAAGTCTGGACTCCACGATATTGCAATTGTCTGGCGCAGCAAAGCTACCAACTTTCTGGGAACCAATATCCTCCAGACTATCCATAGTGCGTCTCAGTGGTAGGCATTCATGCACAGTCCAATGAGATTGATAACTCAATGAAAAACAAATTTTACGATTCACTGCAAAGCCCGGTTAACAATCGCAAGTTGGGATTCACCGTTGCGTGAGACCGTCGCATAACACACCAGATTGACCATATCCTTTCGCGATCTTGTTGGATTTCATAAGTGGAAGATTGTTCCAAATTTCTGGTCACAATGACAACTGACATGAACGGTACGGACCAAGGGCTAGTGCGTGCACCTTTTAGGCTCCATTTATCTACGCGCCCAAGGAAGCTATTACCGGCTCGTTAGATGTTTCTGCCTTGGGAATTCGGGAAAAAACACAAGGCCTTGTTGAATTCTATCGGGAGACAGTTCAGCATTATCACCAGTACATCAAAGGAAGTGGTCTCGTAAAAATTAATGAAAAATACTCAAACGGCGTTAATCGACCTACCAATTAAACGGCAACCTAACCCGAACTGGACGATGCCATTCCCCAGCCACCAGGGGGTTACGTAAATCGGTGGTGGAGATAATCAAATGAGAAATAGGAAAGCCGCTGGACAGGACAAAATTCCGCCAGAAGTTTGCAAACCAAGTTTAACGCCACTGATTGATAGGCTTCACAAGCTATACCGTTCCATATGGGAATGTGAGATATTCCCAAACGATTTGGGTGAATCCATTCCAAAGAAAGACGAAAAAACGGTTTGCGAGAACTACACAGGCGTCAGCACAGTTGAAGTTACCGCAAAGATTTCCTGTGTACTATTTCTTAATCGTTTTGCAAATACGCTCTGGACTAAACAAAGGGGTATTGGGTGTGACATAGGCTATACTGATCAAATATTTACATTACGCCGAGAACTGGAACACTGCCATAAGTTCAAGCAGCTGAACGTAGCACGTTTCATTGAGTTCCGTACTGCTTTCGACTCGTTTAATCGTGAGCCCCTTTGAGAACCAACAAATGCTGATGGTATATCTGTCAAGCTATCTCGAATTTGAAGGGCTTACTACTCGTTCAACGCCACATGAACCCAAATGTAAGGTGAGCCATTTTCAAAATTCCTTATTCGTTTAGAGATGAGGTAGTGTTTCCTGGTTCTATTGAATTATGCCATCGACTGGACTGACCAATATTGTGACTGGCTACCCAGGCGTCCAGCTGAGTCCGTCAGTCTGTAACTCAGACCTGGAGCTTTTGGACTGCTTGGTTGTGTTCAGTGACTTCTCAGCCTCCATGTAACCAATACTTGATCGAATCAATCCATGTGCTGCGAAATTCGGCCTTGAAATCAAACCGACAAAAAAAAGCGTTCTTGACATTCCCAATCTCAGGTGTCCAACAGCTTTCATCGACGGCGGACGGATCGAGAATGCGCCATCCTTCAAGTAACCCGGGCCGATTATGTTACCGAATGAGGAGCGAAGGATGAAGTTAACACCTGGATCGGAAACGCGCGTAAGACATTTTTGTATCTTTGACGAGTACTGTGGACATGCAATGATGTCAGCCCCCAAACGAAGGTCCGCATTTTTCTTGTCGCACTTCACCGGAGCTCATTTATGGGTGCTAAACTTGGACACCGCGAGGAGTGGGCACCAGGAGGTTAGGGGTATTAGATCACCGGTGATTGCAGCGAATTCCCTTGACAAAATGGGAAGAACGAAGACCCAGCAACCAAATAAGAAGGTGGTTCTGCGATATTCATCAGTTATTTATCTTCTTTCAAAGCCATCAGCTGCAGTGGTTCGGTCATGTTCTGCAGTACTCTGACATGGAACTCTCTCGACGAACGCTGCTTCCCGAACCCTGTTTGGAATGGCACTGTGACGTCCTGATGGCCAACTCAAAACACAGATCAATGCCATCGGAAAAGATGTGAAGCATCTGAACCTAAGAACATTCTACGGTGACGGTTACAGGAAACAAAACTGAATGATGATCTGCACGAATGTGGTTACCAATTAAAGTGCTTAGTCAGCAATGATTTGCGATGTCCGTGGAGCTGCCTTATCCTCAGAAATCGAAAAAGATGCATCCAAACTTCCAGTGTCATTTGACGATAAGCCTTAAGAATGATCGCGAAAACTGGTGGGTTTAGGTAGCAGAAGAGATGGAAGTAGCGTCTATTTCAGGTGACAGTCAAAGACTGCTTAAGCTTATACGCGACAGCGGTGGGCAGCTAACTTCGGTTAGTGAAGTCGTGCGCGGTAGGAACGGAGATCTCATTCATTGTCGACAAGAAACACTGGAGCGTTGTGCAGATCACTTCAAGGATCATTTTAGCTGGCCACACGATAACAAAATCAGGCCGAAGACTGCAGCTCCGAATCCTTGGGTGTCACTTGATCCCCCAACGGAAGTGGAAGTGCAGTCGAATATTCCACTTCTGAAGAGGGGAAAAGCTGCCGGTTTCGACGAACTTCCCCCGATTCTCCTCAGGTGCAGATGAAATCACTTATCTTCTTTCTTCTTGGTATTTGGAACGAGGAGCGTATCCCGCTATCGTGGGGTCAGTCACTGATTATATCCATCTTAAAGAATGCAACACGGAGTGCCTGTAGCAATCATCGTGGGATTAGTTTAATTCCGATAGTTACTAGCTTCGATAATGCTGCGCCGTTTGACACCGATTCGCGAGAGTATTATCCGCGAACAACAGGCCGGATTTCGACCGGGTTGAAGTTGCACCGACGGGATATTCACTCTCTGACAGATACTCGAAACGCGCCACACACACCGGCGCCCTACGATCGTAGTCTTCCTCGACTTGAAAGGTGCTTTCGACTCCGTGGATCGACCAGCACTACTCAGTGCTCTCCACCGGAACGGTATGCCAACGAAGTTTGTGAACCTGTTGCGAGCACTGTACTCGCATACCTATGGTCACGTGAGGATATACGGCGAAGAATCAAGTTCATTCGAAACAACTAGTGGCGTTCGACAAGGGTGTCCCATTTTTCTATTCCTGTTCAACTTCGTTATGGACGAGGTGGTGGAAGATGCTTTAGGAGATCTCCGGGATATAGGAGTGGAACTGGGAAGTGGAGGGAAGCTAAGCGATCTAGATTACGCAGACAAAGTCGCATGCCTGTTCGAATCCGCCGACCATTCAAAACGCGCACTGGATAAACTGTCGAGATCGGTCGCTCGGTTTGGCATGTGCTTTGCATCTTCGAAGTGCAAAGTGCTGTTACAGGACCGGGCGAGAATTGTGGAGTTGAGGAATCTAGTACTAGGTGCCAATTATGAGAATACCTTGCTTCAGCGCTGGTTGGGTCACGAATGGCGTACACTCGTCTACCATATCGTGCCCTATTTTGTGCTTCTTCCACGGAGTGAAAGAAGGGAAGTCATGTGGAGGCCAAGAGATGACGTAGCAACGTGGGATGAGAAAATGTACAGCGAACGTAGGTAAATAGGTCTCTCACTTCTTCGTGGTTGAGGTCCGAAACACCCGTCAACCAGCTGGCTGGAGACGCTGATGGATATGCCAGAGAATCATGAATAGTGGCGATCGTGTTGTCCAATTAGACTGTGTTTCGTGTGTTGGCTGCAGCAGCGTCTTATCTTTTCCCGCCTGTGTAGGTCCACTCCCTGCTCCCCTTGGATATTCACTCTTTTATAGACAAAAAACTGGTGAAATGATAGTAATCAATGAGGCTTTCCTTGCTATTCAGGGTTGAACGGTGATGAGGATGACTTGACCCCTAAATCTGACTAAATTGGTTATTCCGCACAGCAACGAGACCATCTGTGGTCACGTTACTCACTGGGAATCGGTGTCAGATTCTTCAGTTCACGCACCCTTCGAATGGGGCTAGATATAGAGTGGGTACACCTTTTCCGTAAATGCCAATGATCATACAGCAGGAAGCTTCGTACGCTGCCCGTGGTTGGTCTTGAATCTGGGTTTATCCATCGCCTTCAGGGTGATTACCAAAACTGTTGACTGGGATCCAGTCTTAAAGGGCCGCTTCTACCCTGTCACTCATGACTAATCCTGCATTACGTCGGCGCGCGGTGCGAGATGCTTCATCTCATGAGTTGCGCGCTAAATATCTTTGAGATATTAGTCGGACTTATCTGATTTACATTACTCGAATTCTTGTTTCACCGACGTAACAGATATCAGTCACCAGTAAGTCCATTGTCAGCCCTAAACGCGCCTGTTGACTGGTGTGCATGAGAGTGCGCACGTCGAAAGAACCGAGATTCATTGACTGGCGAGGGTTGATAAAATGTGAGCTGCCAGGCTGACGATCTTTTACGATATTGATTTAAAATGAACCATTGCGCTATGGTTGGGGAGAGAAAAGACAAGTTGTGTGATAGTGGGAACTCTGAGCAGTAGCATACTCATCAATAACCACCCCTTTCGATGCGTTGGGCAGCGCGGTCCTGATTATCCTGCGCCACGAACGATGCAGTATGGAATTATTTGTAGGCATGTAACTCATCGGGATTGATGGACGGGTGCTACTAGGACGTTCAGCCGCTAAGCAGAAGAACGATTAGGGTTCTCAACCAAAGCTTTTAGTTCTAACAAGAACCTGTTCTCGGGTAAAAGGGTGGGACTGAATAGAAGCTCATCTACTTGGATCGATTATCCTTGCACAGATTTTTTCATTTAAGTTTCCAGCCCAATCTAATCCCAACTTGAAGGCCCAAGCAGGCTCATGATGCATCATGGGGATGGTATCAAAGTGGTGTTAACGTCAGATATCGACTGAATTTTCGGCATTACTGCTCGTTGGGCAACATCAAATCTTAGGATGCATCGTTTCAGAATTTTATCACTTCCTGCTGAATAATAGGAATATATACTTCCATTTTGTTCCTTTCGGTTTTTCACACTGAAGCGGGTGCTTAGGTGAAGCCTGTTGCGTGAATTTTGACAAGACCTTTGTCTTTTATTTTTCTTTTTTTTTACTTCCTTTATTAATGAAACAACAATGTACATCAATTTTCAGGAAGGAGGCAGAGGGCTGCCAAGTGAGGAAGTTGACCGCCGTGGGAGGATTCGAACCCGCGACCTTCACATGCAAACGCAACAACCTTATCCGTCTGGCCACCGCTGGTATTAAATAAAAAAGTCATTGTGAAGAATGGATGAGTTCACTCACCGGTTGTCACAAAATATCCATCACTGGGACCGACTATGACCCATTTCCGATCAGATTTTCAACCAAGTTTTATGGGCCCACCACTAAAGCATTAGGAATCGACAGAAGCAAGTCTTAGCGTCCAACATTTCATAGGCCGATGCCATGTCAAGCTCAGCGTACAGAGCACGATGGGTTAACGTCAGTTTCGCATACACTGGCCAACAAAGTTGATGGAGTGATTTTGTATCACTAACTTGAAACAGGCTAGTTCTAGTTCCGTAGGCACGCTTTCGAACTTTGTCATTCCATGGTTGTTGTTGTAATCAAAAACGGGAGATGATGAAAGATGAGCAATGGCTGGAATAACAGGTTTTCGAAACTCATGGGAGCATACTGCATACACTGTTTCGGACCACAATGCATCTCACACCAAGTCACTATACTATAACCAGTAAATGATTAGCACTCTCCATCGCGGACAGAGCTCCCGCTACATCTCAGCTGGCGCGTTTTGTGAGTTCGACAGATTAGCCGAGCTCGCTAAGCTTTCATAGCCTAAGCGTCATTTCGTTGTGTCTTAAATAGTCATTGAAACCGATAAACGCCTTATCACAAAAATCAAGACTGGAGTTCATAATGATGAGCTGTCTTGGACGTGGCTACGCAATCTCTGACTGAGCGATCTGGTTCTACAGTGCAACTAGATCACTTAGGGGAGATGTCTTCCCTTTCGATAAGCATTTAATTCTTAGATTTTTCAACATTTTGCATAAATTTGATTCCTTGTTGAGCGGTTACGCCATCAACTCTCGTCACGTTTTCTTAGAATGTGCTGAGCCGTAGCATAAAATCGTACTGACCTAAAATGTGAGAGCTTTTATCGACGCTCTTGTGAAAATGATTTGATATGTGAGAAGAAGCGTTGCCTAGGAGATTAAATCCACAACGGACAGGATCACAAAACTCGCAAAAATGCTCCTATTTTATGCATTATTAAAATAATCATGTAAAACGCACAAACATGGGATTTTATCTGTTTCCTATTGCCAGAACGAAACTATGATGAAAAATAACAAAACACACACCGATAAAAGCACCGCACCACCCCTTGTTTCTATGCCAATGAAGAAAGCTAACAGTGAATGAAGCGACCATTTCGCCCCGGAAAGTCAGCGCACGTTTTGGGCGTAACCTTTTCATTTTCGTTTGCCTTCCATTCCCGGTATTTTAACCTTTCATCCGATCTTGAACGCGTCAGTAGGCTCACCCAATAACTACTTCACGTGACAAAAGACCATCGCGAGAAGTGTAACTTCTCGATTACATGCTCCAAAATGTTGCTGAAGTTAACCAAGCAGCACTAAATTGCTAATGTGACCTGTTGGGACGACCTCGAGAGTGGGAGTGTCTAAATGGCTTTTTCTGTTGCAAAACTCAATTGATAGGGGGGAGGGGGTTCCTGGCGGTGACCTGATCGTCATTACATTGTTTCCTATAGCAACAAATAAACAAACTTGTAACACATCACATGGCACATGGTTTTTCGATTCGTTCTATAAGTTGCTCCTATCTGACATCGTGAATGGTGCAGCGTACACGAAATGGACAAACGACGCCGTTGATCGAGATCCACTGAGTAGCGATTTACTCCCGATCATAACAGAAGGAAAGCAGAGATCTGATCGCTATCATAAATAACAGACAAAAATTGATTGTTGTATTTCTCACTCCGCGATTACTGCACCATTGGACGATATGCACCGCTTCAATTGTAGGCCAACAGTTAAATGAAGGCTAATTTTAGTGGGGAATACTTCCTGTTTCATAGTCCAAATCTAACCGGAAGTTTATCGGTGTTTCATCGGTAGGATATCAACCCAAAGGGAGATCTTTTGATCCATTCTAACTCGATAGTTGTTTCACATTCAAATAGATCAGAGGCTGACCAAATGACAACTCCCATGCACAGGTCGTTCTAGACTGACATTAAAGTGATCCAAAATTCCGCCCAGGTTTCACTCACGCAGCAGACATCAACTGAAAGTGAGTCTACTGTCAGAGCATAACACGCGAATTGGCTAGCCTGCATTAAAGTGGCACAATGTAGGAACCGAGATTCAGAGGCTAACGAGACTTGAGAAGATGTGAGCTAGTAGACTGAAAACCACCTACTACATTATGTGACAATGAACTGTTGCAAGTATCGGGTTCGTTACCAGTGGGGACACTATGGATAGGCAGAGGGGGCAAGGAGAATGGGTAGGAAATAGAAGAGAGGTTGAATAAAAGAGAGGGAACTCTGAGCAGTGGCATACTTATCACTACGCACCCTACCTTGCTCGATGCAATGGGCAGCGCGGTCCTGATTAGTCTGCGCGACAACCGATGCAGTATGGAATTATTTGCAGGCGTGTAACTCATGGGGAATAATGGACGGGTACTGCTAGGGAGTCCAGCCGCTAAGCAGAAGAACGATTAAGGTTCTCAACCAAAGCCTCTGGTTCTGACAAGAACTTCACCGCAAGGAAGCGGGGCAGAGCTGAGTGGAAGCCCACCTACTTGGATCAATTACTCTTCCACTCATTTTTCTGACTGAGCTGCTAACTCAGATCAACCCCCAACTGGGAGGACCAGGAGGCTCCTTCGTCCCATTGACCTTCGAGGCAAGGTTGGATCTTCGGCTCGAGAAAACCATCGTGTATAGCTCGTTGGGTCACGGAGGAACGCAAGCCGTTACATCACGTCAAGGAGCAGTCTCGTTGACAGTATGAGCAAGGTGAAACTTAGGGATCCAGAAATGGGTACGAAATCGGAGAACAATCTTTCACCACGTATCCCCTTAAGTGGACATAATTGGCTGCATATCACAAACACTTGTCTACCACACCGTGCCCCATTTTGGGTTCTTCCTATGGAGTGGAAGAAGCGACGTGGAGGTCAACAGATGAAGTGGCAGCGTGCAATGAGAAAATGCACAACGAACTTGGGTACAGTAGGTCTCTATTATCTTCGTGACTGGTATCCAAAAGACCCAGCACCCAGCTGGATGCAGTCACTGCTGGATAGGGGGAGGGGGGAGAGAACCGTGAACAGTGGCAATCATGCCATCATTTTTTCTCGAATCAGAATGATAGAAATGTTTGTTGCCGCAGTTAGACTGTATCCCGTGGATTGGTTACGACTGCATTTTTTCTTTCCCACTCGTTTGGAGTCACTGTCTGGCCACCTTGCACATTTGTGTGATGTGTGACTTGTTAAGGGAAACAATGGAGTTCACCTTGCTGTTTATGGCCGAAGTATGATATGAAGTCAGGATCCACAAGATCGCTCCGTAGGATGCTTGGAGACTTTAGGCGATTTGACGAAACGTCGCCATTAGTGCGGTACTTGCATTCGTAATTTTTTCAACAAGTCATTAACTCATTTCCTTACAGTTGTTTCATTTTTTCGAGTAGATGGTGCTAACTCGTTTCCATGCAAGGTTAATGGTCGGAGAAACTGAACTGAATTTTACTTCACGGTGGTCGGGTCCTTGAACAGAATAATCCGGTTTCAAGAAAACATCACGATGTTTTGCAAGTGCTTGATAAAAGAGAAGTCCACTTGAGGGCGTACGTCTAAGCTTGGAACAACCAAATGCGAGATGCAAGGCACCATAAGGTGGATGAACGGTTGCTAGGGACAATCTAAAAACTCATTTACCACTCGATTGCGTCAAATCCAACCCGGAATTCTGTGCATTCCTGAAACTCGATAGACCACTCTATAGGCGTTGAATTATAAGGTAGATGTTTTCCGCCCATTTGAAGTTAACTATGTTCCCACGGCGGACATCACCTCTCCAACGTCTTTGGAACTTGATTACCCTTAGCCTGGCTTTGTCTGCTTGTCGAGTAGTTTATCGACGTGACCACTGAAATAGGCCCCATCTTCAAAATCACCCATAAATTGAGTCGACGATGGAAGACATCTCGAAAGACAACAGTCAACAGATCACAAGTGTTACTCTGAAGATCATCGGTGGTTGAACACCATTATCATGATAATAATGATAGAATATTCTCGATAACTCAGAGGTTAGGTGTAAAACAGTGACCCGTATGGAATCAGTATTTAGAAGAGGCATTGATCTGAGTCGACTAAGGTACCTGGATGTCTTGCGCATGTCCAGAGAAAGGCTTTATTGTTGTACGCTATTCTCCGACGCAGTCAGTGGTTGGAAGATGGGCCGAGATGATCAGTAGTTAAGATGACAAAGAGACTTGAAAACTTTACTCGATGGACTAGCGAGTTGGAGTTCATGAGATCCCGGCAAGCGACGGTCGAAGATAGTAGGTGATATGACTGAAAGCCGCAATCAGTGACGATCTCCCAATTCAAAATCTTTCCTCTTCTGTGTAGTTCTTCAACTTATTATTTTGCAATTCATCTTTAATTAATTCTCGTTCTCGTTTGAGTGGATCGTGGTGTGGAATACCAACCAAAACCAGAGCATGATGTTAATGGCTCGGAAAAATTTAAGTGAACCGAAATCCTAGCTTTGGTACACGCTTTTGAATTCTGAACCAAACTACAACTAACGCAAATCGGATGAGCATTAAAAATTGTACACCAAACCGTTAATGTGTAGTGTGTCATGTGGTACAAACTCGTGTTGACTGTGAAACACACGACACATTTCTTAGGGTCTGTCACTTCCCGCTTTAAGTATCATGGCTGGAACCTTAGGGTAACCGCGGATTTACTGTGACCTACCTCGTGGTTAGTTACTCGTCAACAGTACATTATCACTAACTTA
Organism: Fasciolopsis buskii; assembly: GCA_008360955.1. NCBI lineage: Eukaryota > Metazoa > Platyhelminthes > Trematoda > Plagiorchiida > Fasciolidae > Fasciolopsis > Fasciolopsis buskii. The sequence goes on along the minus strand of LUCM01002095.1, from coordinate 106,580 downwards.
AAATGAAGTGAAAAAGAAGAGACATCTAAGAAAAACAAGCAATTTACAAGAGCGATTTCATTCCTTCAAATCGTACATATTTACAGACAGACTACATTGGTTCGTTGATGCAATACCACTCAACGTTTACGGGAATCTCGTTTGCCAGTTCGATGTGATTTGAAGTGACCGCGATCAGATTTAACAAACTTATTTTGCCGCGTTGATTTGCCACCAACGACACCACCAGCGTGATGACGATTTCGTCCACGTCCACGACCGCGATGTCCACTTCTACGGTGCGATGAAGTTTCTGAACGCTTCTCTTCCCACATACGTTGCTTTCGTTCACGCGGGGTTTCTTGTACTTGATAGAGCTGACCAACTTCGTCAGCACTGGCAAAAACACTGTCAAATCGACGGGACCTGTAAAACGTAAAACAGCAGTGATACAGCACACAATATTTGTCAGGACAAGTGATTTGTTGGAGATTACTCTGTGGCTCACCTATGGGGCTTGGATATTCAGATTCCTTAATGAGAATAAAGAGCTTTAACAGTCCCAGGATGAGCATTTGCGGAAACGATCGTTTCTACAGATGAGTTTGTAGTGTCATTCCTGGGAGGAGAAACTCACTCGGTTGGAAGACAGTGTTGTGTTTTTACTTGTTCTAAAGCCAACCGAGAAATGAGTGAATCCGTATCTACTGCATGTCGGTAGTTACTCGTCGATTATGTTATTTCTTCAGCAAATTTTATTGCCACCATGCCAGAAATTAGATCCTAACAATTGAGTCGGACGCCGATAAGCTAGGTGAACGTTTACTAATTTGATTACTGACAAGTATACGAGTAGCCTAATACAGAGTACAGTTTGAATGGGTAGATACCTGGGACTGTTTTCCCCATGTCTTAAGACACGGTACCTGCAAACACCAGCAATTGAGTAACGGGAGCTAGTGGGTTGACCACCCCATCCAAAATCAGCACTAGTGTTCACCATAGACATCCTGTTTTGCTATTATTCTTTCCAACCTTATTACGTTGGAATTACTGTTAAGAAACTGTTTATTGTCGACCATAACGAGGACATGTCTTAAATGACTTCGTTATCGCGCTCCCTAAGGACAACATTCACTGGAGAGACACCTCAGCGTTCAATCCAACGGATATTTACCCATAAGTTTTTTGGAAAGAAAAATGCCGAACAACAACTTAAAACAGATGCATGCAAAGACCGTATAATGGAAAGGGGAGATGTGAACAAATTGTCTATTGAAAACCAACAATTCATAACGATCTTTGTCATCGTGGAGTGAGCAGTTCTAAGGAATTCACAGACTGCGACCCACCGCATAGTCACGGTTATCTGACTTACGGTTCATGTACCTTGAGGCGCTAATTCTTAAACCGTAATTTGTAGTCAAATATTCCTAGATCAACAATGACAGAACGAAACCAGACAGTACCGATCGTTTCATACAACACAGTAACCAGCCGTGATACCGCTCGGAGTATTGAGTACGCTTTTACCATGATCTCTAGAGACGCATCCACTGAAATGGAAAACGTCTTTAGATGATCGGTTTTCGTGAGTCGACTAGTTTGTGTTTGGAAACACTTTTTCACCAATGTTGCCCACAGGCGTAGTAGAATGAAGATCCAAAATCAGTCTGGAAACTCGATGATAAGTATTACTAGGTTAAGGCGGATACCGGTCAACGTAACAGTTGCAGGCAGCTATTGTCCCGCGAAATTAGTAGAATGCCTGGAGAGCTCAACTAGTTCGACTGACCATGTGGGCGCTGAAATACTATACTGCAATGTGGAAGACTTCCCTAATGAAGCGGAGACACCGAGCTAAATTAAAAAGCAACACGGTTCACGACAATCGTCTCAATTTTTTCCTCTGTTAAAACATTACCCTTAGGGCTCGAAACTTTCACTTCTGATGGATCAAGCCGTTGAGCAAAAAAACAGGTTACTTAAGAACAAGGATGACGAAAGATGAAAACGCGTTCAAATCTATGAAGCGATTGTAGATCGATAACATTAGAGAGAATATTTTGAAAAATGATTCCTAAGTTATTAGTTGCCGATGATAATAAATCAAACAAAAAGTGATACGTTGTGATTGTTGTTTGGAGAACAATATGAATTCAAGAAAAGAAACAAACTGGATAGAATTTCAGAGAGAAAAGGATTGAAGCAAACTCACTTCGACTTCCCCGAAATGAATTCCTCTTCCTCCTCCTCCTCCTCCTCCGAGTCATCATCATCATCATCTTCGCCTTCCGAGCCACTATCGATTCCCGCATCTACCATTTCGTCATCGTCATCTTCCAGATCCAAATCGACATCAAAATCGTTGGACAGCATTTTTGTGTCCGATTTTTCTGGCTTTTTGTTCGCTTTCGTTTTCTTTGCATTTTTTGCCTTTTCATTCTTGGCAGGTGTACCTCCGATACCGTCCATAGCTAGTGGAGAGAATAGAACGTGACAGAGGAACATAGGAGAAACCCGAATGAGGCACGCCGATCACCAGTTGAAGCTCGTTGCTTTCGACATGAATCAACAGTAACCATTATAGCGTCGTTAATAAATATGGCAATCAATTTGAAATACTCGAGTAGAATGAACTCGATCCCACCCCACATCCAGAACTGTCGGTCTGAATGCTGATTTCAGCGAATACAAATCCTACCCTAAATGCAGAGGCTAATGATGAAAAACCTACAGCCAAAAGCTACCATCTGAACACTAAGCGAGTGTCTTGAATTGACTCTTAAACCGTACCCAAACGTTCTTAAACAATCGTATTACACGTAAAGCGAAGAACACTACAAAGACAAAACTTCATGATCAAAAGAGAATTATGGGGGGATATTCACGTGAAAGACAGTTTAATGGTATCGCTTTTGAAGCAAGAAAGAAAAAAAGAAAGGAAGACTGTAAGTGGACGGAAATATAGAAAGTGCTCCAGTTTTGCAGTCCCGAGGGAAATAGATGACTGGAAGAGAGAAGCACGACATCTAAGTGCAGAAATTCCAAGAAGATGACCAGCTGAATGTGTAAGGAATGAACAGGAAAACGTTACACGAAAAGGAATTGACAGAAAAGGCGACCAAATGACAAAACGCGAAACAGTTTCGATTGAAAACAAAAAAATGAAGAAACTGCTAGACGATGAAGTAGGAAACATAAGACTACCTCCTCAGTGGAAGAGAAAAACCGAGCTTTTGGAGTGGCTTCGAGGATGAAAAATCACACACAGACGAAGAACATTACAGAAAAAATTGACAAGGAGGTGCAGCTGACATTAAAAAATCAAAGAAAAATTTTGGGTTAAAAATATCACTTTTAAGAGGAATGCACATCCAAGTGGCTTGCGAAACATTGAAAAATATCAGGTTTTTAGAGCTCAAAGCAAATTTGTCGCCGTCAGTGTGCAAAGATAAAGTTAGCTGATGATGAGCGAGTAGACAAAAAAACAGTGGAGAATGCTTCCATCAGTACGGAAACTTGGCACTCTCCAGGTGCCACTTGATGTGTGTTCGACAGGATACTCGGACTGCAATGGAGCGCTCATTGACAGGTGAGTTCAGGAAAAAAACCGAAACCAGACAGGTTTGAGAATAACCCTCGGCGAAAGACCATTAAAAGTCTTGGGAATATCCAAGAACACCAAATACGATTCTTTGCGGAGGGACAAATGTACGAAACGTAAGGCCAGCAAGTCGCCCGGGGGATTGGTGGCCATAAATCCTCATATCGCGTCCATTAGTGAGGGAGTGGCGTCTGGATGCAACAATAGTTGTTCCAAATCACGATTTCTACGACTCTGGACAATACTGGGGAAAAAGAAAACCGAATCCGCGGTTGTTGGGTTTGGTAGGGATCACCACACTTTGGGATAGGAAGAACATGGACAATCTTCTAAGAAAAAAGAAACATTCACCTGAACCGATGAGATAAACATTCGGTGGAGAATGGAGGGGACGATCGAACGCACATCCCTTAAGTAAACCTGGTGGAATGCCATCAAGATCGGCACGCTTGGGGAGCGATTCTGGCTGTAAATAAGATATTAGGATGAGGATTAAAACGAGTGGGTGAATGGTCACAACACGGAGGTCTGAACTGGAAGTAAACAAGGGACCGAAATTATCAATCTTTTCAGATCGCTCAGTGAAGTGTGAACCAGATGGTTCCAGAAGTATGACGGGCAGAAATTGCGGATTTTTCGCAAGGGACCAAAATGAGCGAAAACCGAAGGTAGAAGACACCAACAGGGAAACCTTTCGATGGGCGAATCAGTTTACTGTATTCCTAACGATCGGGTTATAAGTAGTTCACACGACTATCATGGGATTCAAAGTGAAGCCAATGTTTGAAACCAGTTACTTTCTTTTGCATTGTATGACTACATGCGGGGACCGACCACTCGGAGGAATTTAATCTTCCGGATTAGGCATACTAGAGGACGAAGTGATGAATACCATGAAGTATGATTCCAGTGGTATTTCCGTGTGAAACGGACGGATCAGATATAAAAGGGTAGCACATCAGAAAGTCGAGCATGGAACTCTAGTCACCACGATCGTGAGCTCAGAAAATACGCACACATAGTGGGGTTCGATAAGTACCCGAAACAAAGGTGGACAGTTAATAAGACTGATTTTGACACACCACGTGCAGAAGTAATGTGAGCATAAAAGGACAAAGTTGATGCATGGAGGAGATTCAGAGTGCGTGCCCGATCGATAACACGACTGAGAACCTGTGTGAGGAAACAAACCGATTGCGACAATTCTTTGTGGTGGCAAGTGCTTACGTCCCACGACCCAACGTGGTGGTTCTAGACGAGTGCGCTCACCTTTGGATTTCGTGAACACTGGGAAACCGATAAAGAAGACAAATATAATGACAGAAGGCAGGAAATTTCAGTTTTGACCGAACCATCCGAAAACTATTGTAAGAAAAATCGTACGGAGGTGAATGAGACGCGTTGACGGATTTTTGGATCCATGTTTTGAAACAAACAGTATGGAGGAGAAATTAACTGAACAACTGAGTGTGAGCTGTAGGTGGAGAAAAAATTGAGTTTCGGACTAAAATAAGGCTAGATGGTAAGTAGATTCAAGATAGCGATGCAAAGAGTCAGTGCTACATTTGATGGTACTACTACAGGTGTTAGTGAAGGAAATGTTCGGGTGATGACAGTCTTGAAAAGTAGGTGGTTTATCGTAAGATTCGTATTTATGAACTTGCATAAAGTTCAGTACAGACTTCAGGACAATTAACACTGCACCAACGTACTTTGACCCTGGTTCCCACCTCAAGGCAACACCTACTCATAACAAAATGATGAGCAGTGAGAGACTAACTGGAAAACATTAAATTGAACAAATATGCAGAAGAAGAAGGATTTCAGATGCAAGAACGCCACTGACCGCGGCACTGAGCTACATCACCTATTGTCTCCAACCATTGATTGGAGGGATCTCGTGGATCCCAGCCCGGTAGTCTAACTGGACCTACAGAAACCAGTCCACTGGTTAAAAGCTTCATACGTTTTGCCACGCCATCGACTGGGTATCCCCAACCATCGTCCAACCATTACCTGTTTCGAACAACAGCATACAACGAGGAAATCGTTCTGTGAACATGAGCAAAACATGTCCTAACCACCCTAGTGTATGCTGATCCACTGCTTGTTCTACACACTGGACCCTAAGGGCCACTACCCCACACTTAAATCTCCCACCATATTCTATCAGCGGTCTATAAACACAGAGTTTTCGCACATTTGTTCTCTCTCAACGGCCGTGTTTCTGAGTCCAATGGCAGAAGCGACGTCACTGATGCTGTATAGACTTGGCCTTTGATCCATGGTGAACCATAGTCACGAACGCTCGCTAAACGAAAGCGAGCAACCAGAAACTACAATGGTGAAACGTGGAGTAACGTAGAACCTAATGAGATTTCAAACGGTCATAGATGACAGCAAATTGAACAACAGCAAACTGCCGTCTACCACTAAAATCAGTGGCGCGTACAGGGTTAAACTTGTGATATTTAACGAGACAAATGCTTAGCCCACGTGACTATCACCGATCAAAAAAACCAGGGACAAACATACCGGCGAATATCTCATCTGCAGAACTCCCTTGTTCATCCGGCTCAGTGGAATGATCGGAAAAGTCAGCATCATCGAACTGGAGATCATCTGCGGACGGAAACAAAAGAGACGCGGGACGAATTTGGTGAACTATTGGTTGTGAGAACAACGAAAAGGTGAGAAACAGAGTTTTAAGAAAACCAACATAGAATAGCGTTTCGAAAAATAGCAATTCGATCTACTGACTGTAGGGAAAAATTTAATCCCTAGACGACACAGAAGATCAACACTTTGTTTACTAAAATCGTTAAGTGAAATGTCGAGGTGAACAACTAATACCCATCCGTTGCAATTCTGGTTGCAATCATCCAGGCTGAAAAGAAGAATAGCAACGATGGTAAACTAGTGAGATAGTGTGACAGGTTAGTAATGTCCACAACTATTGAAAAAATGGGTCAACTTTATAGTCTAGTGCCTCAGTATGACCGGTGGTAGGATTTCAAGCGCGAAATAACTACTCGCTTCGAACACCTCTCGAAATGCTTCCACCTAACAGTGCGTTTTTTTAAGCAGTTTCTGCTAAGTTTCTGCCGGTTAACTGCATACCCGCGGTAGAGGTGTTATTACTAAAGTGTGACGATAAAGACAGATGGTTGACGCTTTTCACCGAGTAAACTGATTTATTTTCACTTACAGATATGGCCCAAAATCAAATTCAGTAGTCAAAGTATATCAGCCAAAATGACAAAAAAGAACAGAGCATGGGCATTACAAAAAAGGAAGGAAACCTGGTTGCCATTTTTACATTTTTCAGCGTTACTAACTAGCTACCTCTTTCTTGTGCGACTACACCATGTTTTGTTCGGCACAATATAAAATGAGAGCTGTAGGATTCAATGGACGAAAAGCAAAGGACAAAGTTTGTACTATACAAATTTTCCGCTTATTACTCTTGGTGAAAAATCGGATCAAACTGCGAAAGCCAACAGTAGTGCTTAGGACCTCCGCGAACAAGCCATCCTTCATGAATGAGCGCTGAGTAGTCCACAACATATATATATATATATCGCTTCCTTAGCTTCCATCTCTATGTCATCAGCTATCCATCGGGGTTCATGATAACTTCGTGGGCTTGATGCCGGTTGCCCAAAATGAGGTAGAGGATTGATTTGGGGTCCTACTCCGACAGTGACCGAATGGTTCAACTCGCAAGAGAGCAGGATCATCTAACGATCACGTAAACCACTGTGGATCGATGAACGACTGCTCAGTTCATACGTCCTTCGGATGGAGCTAGTAATCCCTCCACCACGGATCCTGGTGAGCATGCAGCAGTATGTTGGTATGTGTGATAGCATAGAATCCCAGTTAGCGACGGATACCACTTCACACAACGTTGATGTTTAGCAAACTGATCACTCACTGGCTTTACTGAAGCTGACTCCTAGAAGAGGACAATCGAATTTACTAACCGCTCTGATCGCTGCTGTCCATACACACTGAAAGATGGGCAACCGGATACTGATTTCTGATAGTTTCGCGTCAGCTAACTTCTAAAATAAATCAAATGCACCAATGATCAAAAAATTGTAGTCTGATGTAATCTGCTCTTAATGGCCATTTTCCACAAAAGCACACTAAGATTAGTTGCAGCACGCTTTAACACCATTCACGGCTAGTCCATTTGGTAGGATGTGGTGGAGCTGAGATACTATGAGTCGTAGGCAACTTCTTCTATTTAGTCATTTAGTTGTAGGGCTCGGTTTGCGTGAATGTCTGGTCCAACGAACACTTTGGTTTGGGTGGTATTGATCTTGAGATTAATCTTCGATATGTATTCGTTATCTCACTCAAGAACCGTTTGAGAAGTGGCCAGGTCCCCCACCCCCAGCGAGATCAATTCATCCACAAATTTGAGGTCCGTAATATAATAATCTGTGGAAAATGGATAAACATTCATTGTTCGTTGCACAACCCAATCGACAGCAGCGTTAAACATCAATGGAGATAACGGACATCCTTGCAGTACTCCAGATCTAAGTTTGACTGGAAGAGAGCTTTCATCGTAGGTCCGAAAAGGTGTTTCTGTCCCAGCATAATACGACTTAATCAGACGGACTAGTTTGGATGGAACACCATCTAGAAGCATTACCGTCCACAATCTCATGATCTGTTGAGTCCAACACAGCGCGAAAGTCGATGAAGTATGGGGCGGAGGAATGTTGGGATTTGTGCCGGTACGCCAAGATCTTACGAAATAAAAATATTTGGTCAACGTAGCCATTGTCTGGGCGGAAGGCTACTGAGTTACGTCGAATGTGTGTGTCTCGATGCAGCGAAGCGACTCGACAGAAGCTGAGTGCAAACTTTTGCGATCACGACTGGCAGATTGTTGCCTTAGTAGCTTCCGCGAAATTTTTTCACTCTCGCGGAAGTGATAGCAAAACCGAGGTGTTCCAGTCGGATGGGTATTCCTTGGCTTTCCAAATTAATCGGCTCGGTAATCACGTCTTGCAGATTTCCGCCGGGATTCAAAATTCACCTAGAGCGTTTTTTAGACCTGAAACGATCAGTCACATTTTTTGTTTCCTCAAATAACGGAGGATTACAGTTAATATTATAAGGTGTCGAAGTCCGAACTACCGGTCTACCTAGTGAGCGATTAATCAACTAGCTTAAATATGCTACCACCTAGTTAGCTTACCACCCCTATCGTGGATGAGTACACCGGAATAATCGCGGAAAGAAGTTGAACGGATTGCTCCTTACCGGACGACGTTCACATGAGGCGAAAGTGGTTCCCGGAGTGATAACCACTAGCTGTGGCTCCCATTTTGTTCGCTATTTCTTGCCAGTATACGCGGTGATCTTTCTTTGCGGACCATGCTGCATTGGGTCTGAGATGTTGGAAATAAAGACGGCCAGATAACCAGGCCCCTTTAGCCGCGATAGAAAGACGGATAATATCTTCAAATATGCTATCTTTATAGCGGCGTTTTGTGGTTCCCAGTTTAGCTATTGTACCGTATTGCATCGCTAATTTCAATTTAGCCCATAGCAAATTAACCAGATTTCCTGTATCGAAGATTGAAGTGGCTACATCCGTTGATGATTGACGTTCAATCTACATCATTAAAGCCTCTGTCCCCTTCTATGACTTGAAACACCTCGCGGGAGTTGCCTTTATACGGGTTGTCAACCGAAGACGAAGCACTGCGTGCACCAGTACATGGCCTGAGCCTCCCTTGTTACCTGCCTCAGCATCGGGATAAAACCTGCAATCTTCTGGTGACGAAATCCTTCGTAACCGAACTAACACGTTGTCAATCTGGTGAGCGGCTCTACCACCAGTGGAATACCATGACAGAAGGTGTTTTCTAGAATGCTGGGACCGTGTGTTGGTAATGCACGGCTGGTTAAAATCAGAGTTGACGAGCCTGGAGCTATTTTCATGGCGCTCACCTAGACTGAATTTCCTGAGAATGTGGAGATTCGAGACATCTCATACGCCTATCAGCGGGTTACGATAAGCATATCCTTGTTGAAGATATGGTCTATTAATGCATGAAAGCTGTTGTAGAACGTCTCCTTTTCATTACTGGCAAACAAGACGATTGTTGGGAGCGTAGATCACAACAACAGTAAGACTAATGGTCTCGTTCTTGATGAGCACTGCAGCGATTCTTGATAATATCGGTTGTCAGGATAGCAAAGCGGAATCGGTGCGATGGTTTAAAGAACCAACTGGACCAATAATTACTATCTGCGCCCGGAACCTTGATGTTACGAATACCGATGCTGACCAATCTAACTTCAGATAAACAAGCAATGTCCATTCGATGGTGTGATAGTGCGCACATATTCACGGCCTGAGCTCCGATGTTCAAAGGGTTCTCAGGTTCCAGTATATCACAAAGAAAATCGTTTGAAAGTGGGGAGATCCATTACGCCGCCTTGACATCCTGGCCACTGGAGGAGGGCAGCACTCGTCATTTCCCCGTGACATCGTAGCATAAATAACAGAGCGAATGGAAGACATGATTATGCGGTTTCATGAGTGTTTGGTATAAAAGACTTCCCCAGCGTCACTCAACCCTTTATTTGAGGGCGCAGCCCTAGCCTTCGCTAAACCAAGTGAGAGCTGCAAGGTAACAGGTTGTGGATGCATGGCTGGCGGTGGCTCATTGGAAGCACGTTCACCAGTCAATCGAGAGGTCCATTCCGTCCGGTCAGTGTGACAGATTTCCTTTACACTCGTTGAATCGCATAGTAGATCTCATCTTCACATTCATGAGTAACCGTCTTCGCGTGCTGAACGTCGTCTCACCGAGGTTTTCAAACCTTGTTTATCCTCAAACTGGTTTAGTCCACCTGTCGAGCGGTTTGCTGGGATGTGGTTGTTGATACATCTCGGAACTACAGGTGAGAGCTGAGTACCTGATGGGCATCAAGGAGGTAGGTGTCCCCGGGGGCATGAGAGACTACCAACTCAGAGGTACTATCCCTATCCGGTACCCATAAACTGATCAGACCAAATTCGAATAGATTATAGGCCACGATGTTTGACTCCCAATCGTTTCAGCTCCAGTCGCAATACGATAGTCATACACTAATGCTAGTAACTCTGGAAAAAACACGCATTGAACAGTTGAGTACCGCACCTTTGATTTTCCAGTGAAAAGCTGAGCTCTGATGCCCCGTATGATGAAGTGCTTCAGAAATCGCGTAAAACAGCGAGCAGAAGTTGCTCTGCACCCTCAAAAGTGTACAATCGTTAAAATAATTGCGTATCTCCAACTGTTGGCCGGTTGAAATTCATTTTTAGGCGTACAATATTTGGTACGCTCATAGAAATTTCTGCGGTCAGATTAGTTATGACAGAAAATCGGAAACGAACGTTCAAATCCACAAAGTCTCATACAATCGATTCGATGGATATTCTGGCTTGAACTGTGTTCACTATAGCCATCGGCATCCCGTGCTAGATATAGCAATGAAGACTTATCATATTGCTTAATTGGTAGATGGCATATCAGACCTTGTCCTCACGAATTCGTTTCGTATTACGCAGTGCTAATTCAAGTATCCTCCTAAGGATACGTTTATTCATTATGGCCTCGTGAAAAACCGTATTCTCGGATGAACTGATCTTCGCGTGTGCAGACCACGAGAATCGGGTGGTGTGAACTCAATTTCACAAAGATCTACATATGTGTGGGAATTAGTCTTTGTCTGCGTTGGGCCCAATTCGGTCGATATTACTCAACAAGTTACAGGGATACAATAAAACTACGTATCGTTAGCAGGAGCCAAAAACGAGAATGCGGTAGAAAAAGAGTTGAAATCGTAAGGCACAAACATCGTTTACCATCGTCATCAACATCCGGACCGGAGGGGATAAGGCCTTTCTCGTATTTGTCTGAAATCAGGGATAAACAAGAAAGAAAACGAAAAAGTTGAAGAGAAGTATAGAAATTGATGCAAACAACAGTTTGAATGAAATTTTCACGTGCGTGGAACACTAATTATGGCCCGTTTCTGGACAACTGCTAGTAACTTAGGTAAACCAGTCATTTTAATCAAATAAGGAGTTTGACAATTCCATATTTTGTGGCACTTGTCTTTTAAACATTCTCCCGTTGTCAGGGCGCAAAAGGAAACCTAGCAATATTCTCTAAGGTCTAATAGTTTTGTTTCTATCAAGCACTGCTTGCTTCCGTTCTCCTCGTAAACATTTCACTAAACACCCTGATTCTAATTCCGACTTTGTTTGAAAAACACAAACTCGTCTTAATTTCACGTCTGCTGAATGCATGCACTAACGCTTGACGAGGTAGGACAGTGGATCTTTTGTGATTGGGATGTCACATGGCAGCTCAGGTGTGTCACATGCGACCTAAGCTGGTTGCAATTGTCTCTGAATTCGAACTTACGATTTCCCAACTACAGTTTCAAACATGGACATGATTTTCTTCGGATTACATCTCCGAATGGTTTGGACAGGCTGTGATCATACAGTCGAACCACGTTTGTGCCTATAACAGCGTATGATTATGAACTTTGGTCGAAGTGGCAACTAATCCTTTACATATTCGTGTAGTGTCTGCATTGTCGATAAAGGTCCCCTCCGAGTAAGAGCAACCCATAAGTTAAGAAAGAAATTTATCTAGTCGAACAAGTAAGCACTTGACGACACGAGCAGATAATTAATTTACCGTAATGTTAACAAGAAACACCGTTAGAATGCGGTACGCTGGATTGAAACTTGGCAATACTGAAGGGACACGATGACTTCACTTGTAAAGCAACAAAGTGGAATCAGGACGACCAAGATCTATTCAATGAGATGATCTTAGAATCTTTGCCGGGACGATGAAAAACAAAACTAACTGCGCAAACACTCAGCCAGAAAACACCGGCCCCAATGGTTCTAGTGAGGTACTTTTAAACCGGGGCCTTTATCTCACTATTTACGCAACAGTTGCTCGACAGATAGTTCAGATCGAACGTGCGTCCAAGCATTCGCGCGTGATAACGAAAATGTCTAGGACAACGAATGAAAAGTAGGAGAATGTAGTGAATGGGACAGAGCATGGCAATCACGGCAATTAAAACTTGAAACACAGTAACGAGAGTTTGAATAAGCAAATATCAATGACGTGGAGGAAGTATAGCCAGGATCGCTGGGGCAAAATCGGCAATCGTGACCCAGAAACACTAGGCGCCTCAGAACGACATAAGGTCTCTTCTCTAGGTCAAACGGAATAATAAACCGGGGAACAACGAACCGACGTCTAGCATCGAAACAATCAGTGGCTGAGATTCGGAATCCACTTGACGACTGCCGGTCGTTTACCATGTCCTCAACCAGGTAATCATGAGACGTGAGAGCATCAAAGCTAGGATCCTTAGGCTAAAGTTGATGCAGCACCATGTCCGGCACCAGATGCCAAACAGAGAGGGAACGATCTCTGACGACTATCAAGTCCATGTATAGGACAATCAAAAGTTTGCCCGTTTCACATTAAACGTACACAAAAACAGAACATCAGAAAGAAAACCCCGTTACAATGTAAGCAATAATTCGCTATCGCAGGACTCGTTTCCACATCTAACCTATTGAGACCTTGTGTGCCTCCGTGCCAATCCATGTCTCACAATCAGAGTTGCTCGTCCCCTTCCCTTCCCCATGTAGTGGGCTCCGGTTGCTATGGCGGATGCCCCTTCCGCTACACTGTATGCATAGTGCATGCACTAAAAAGGGTGCGAGGATCCGCCACGGAACTGATGAGCAGTTAGTCCGCCCAGGGCACAAACAACACAAAAGAGTGCGATCAGTTTTGAGTAGGACTTCGGGAATAATTCACCCTTGCACATTCTTAATGGCTAGAAAATATAAAGCAGTAACGACACAGTTCGCATGGAGTTGAAATTGAAGATACGAGAATTTACTCACGAAGATAGGCGTCGAATTCGTCATCGGAAATGGAAGACGCATCACTATCCTCTTCGTTGCGACTTTTCTTAGCCTGTTGACCAAAGCGAGCCTCAAGAAATTTGAAATATCTGAGATAAGAAAAAACTGAAAACATTTAGTTTGGTAAAAAAAACATTCAAGGAATCATTGAACCGATGTTCTACAAATATTCTATCATTACGAATCGTAAGCACGGCTTTTTAGCCTCATTCTTCTTCGGAGTCAGTCGAATCGGAATTTAATCAGCTAGTCTCTTTAATTATTCAGTTATCGACGGCTTGAAGAGATCGATTCTCTTCAGTTTACAAGAATCACGATTAGTATGTTATCGTGAACAATATTCCGACAAACACTGACAGGAAGACGGCATGTCCAAACAACTTGAAAACATGCCGTGCACAACTGTGTTCTCGTGTGCACAGTATTTGAGAGCTAAGCTGCTTCCATTGAATAAAGAAATTCACGGATGTGCGGTTCCGGTGAAACGGATCATACGGTACAGGCACAGGGACACATAATTACCACCGACAAGCAATGACTATGAGCCTGCAAATGGACAATCCAATAGGGCAAAAATGCTAATCAATTGAAGTTACGGAACCAGTGGTGGGACACAAGCCTAATCAGTGAAATTACATTTAGGTTTAACCAACCGTCTGCTGCAAACAGAGCTCCATGATTTACAGTTGAGATTCACGGAGGTAAGCTATGAAGCGGTTTCCCCGGCATCATTCAAAGCTGCACCTCTAGCCTGTGCACAATCAATGATAGATCTGTTTTGGAGATGAGGTCGACAACGAAATACCAAGGGCTCAAGCGACATTATGTAAGTCACGCTACCAGTAGAGGTGGCGCGAAATCTCATGAAAATTACGATGTACAATGTTGCAACACGTAGAATGCGCCCTACGGGCTCGCGAGACCTGGCTCGTTTGAGCTTCCGACGTAGACCGTATGCACGTCTTCGACCTTTGAGACTTGAGGAGTATGTCCCACATCAACCAATAAACAGCGTCACAATTCAAAAGCGAGTATGTGGTTCCACTGGTGACGTACATCAAATTAGTGCTACACTATCACTTCAGCGGATTTGTTGACCAGGGAATGGTACTGCTTATGCTACACCATCGATCTCCGTATTGTTCTGCTCACCGAGCCTGGGGATGGCTATAAAACGGCTTGCGCAGGCTACACGACATGGTTACCCAGTTCAAAATAGCCTTGTCTGTTCGAGGTCGCACTTCCAGACTGCGTAACCAAACCTAATTTGAAAGGCAGCGGAGTAGTCTCAGGCGAGTGGGTGACCCGTTGATCGGCTCACGCATCCCTTCTGGTAAGCTTCCTCGAATCCGTGGAACAAGACGAGTGGCAATGTCCTTATTGAATGGAGATCCACACTCATCAAGCCACAGTGCCATCAACGAACTTATTTTTTGGAAGAACGTTTACCAGGCAAAAATTCATCAAGCTCTTGAATCTGACGCCGCTTATCAACTACCAAATTTTCCGTATGACCCAATCTTATCCATGGCTAACCATCCCCATCCACAACCTAGGGAGATGAAACTCAGAATTGGAGGTACATTGCAGGATCGATTATTATTATTATTATTATTATTATTATTATTATTATTATTATGCAGCATGCACACGAAAGAACAAGAAAGGTTTACTAATACAAATTGACCAAAAAAGCGTGTTTATTTCACATTTTACGACAAAATCAGCCGGTCGGTAGAAACCACTTTGGGAAAAGTCGTGTTCAACGCTCGTCTCTAGCGTTTGAAGCTGGTAATGAATGAGGCGGACAATTTTCTGCTGTTATATGGTAGCGCTGTCAATCGCGAGTGTGAATATTTTAAGATCCGTTGTTCAGTGACAGAAAACTAGTTCAAATGACCCCATATTTATTCATGGTTTATAGACACCTCGTGATGCTGAAATCAGAATACGCCTGTTAAATAAAACTGAACAGGAACCCTAGACGAATCTCCGGACGTTGACTACCGAGTGCCAACAGATTTAGAAGCCAAAACATGATTCAGTCGCCACAGAAAAGCCTGGCTACGTTTTTCTTTCGAAGATGATCGAAAACTGTTACAAACTCAAAATCAATGCCATTCACGAAAATCCTAGTAATCAAGTCAGACAAATCACCAGGCTGAATGCTAGGATTGTGATGAATAGCACCTGGACTGCTGGTCCTTTGGAAAAAATTTTGTCCGAAATGTCACGAAAAGAACCTTTTTACAGTCAATAACCCTGCCAAGTTCAACAGGAACCAAAGGGAGAGGACGGGTTGGAGTCTAATGGATCTCCCAACGAGGTGGTTGGAGACCCTAGACAACATGGATAAATGACCCATTCAGTGGCGTACTTATAATCAGAATATTTCTGATTCTTCATAATTCTTCTCATTTATGACCACATGCATTTTTCTCCATTATTCGGTGCTACGAGTTGAAAACTAAGACCAGAACAAGTTATCACAAAGTTTACGACTAGAAAGACAGAAATGAACCTGCCTTCCCATCAATTGGCGATCTTCTTCATTGTCCCTTTGCTATAGACACCATTCTGATTTTTGTTCCTTTCAAAATGTTGCAATCGTTATTATCTCCCAAGGCCAGGCCCGCACACGCATCCACCAGTCTACATCAAATTCCCATCTCCAGACCAGCGGTGGCCAAGTGGATTAAGCGTCGTGCGCTCCAAAATAGTCAGATTCCTAGTTTAGATGCGCCGGTCAAACTGACGGCAGATGACAACCCGCTGTCAGGCGACCCGGTACCAAACCTGGCTGAGTTACATCATATGTAGTCCCATGAAACTCAGGGTCATGGGCGTTTCCAATGGTGCCTGGAAGTGAACCAATGCACGTGGATACCAGTTCTCTATCAGAAACGGAGATCTGGGAGATGGCTTTTCCTAAATTGCATAAACCAAATGGACCAGAAGGATTGCGGTCATTCCTTTTCAAGGACGACGGCCAAGCGTTAACATCAGAGACAACGGAACTCTTAAGGTCAATTTCGTTGAGCGAAGAGATTCCTAAGAACTAGTAGGAATCGGTGACTGAACCGATTTACAAGGACGGTGATAGATCCTCACGTGAAAACCAGAGAAAAACTAGTTTGGTGAGCACAATACCCAAACTGCTCGCGGACAACATCCTCCGCCAGTTATTCAGCACTCGTGAGAAGACGGATGCGTGAGCCGATTTTCGTCCCGATCGGGACTGCGTTGACCAAATTTTCGCTTTGCGATAAAAAACATAGGTACATTTTTCGTGGACTTATGATCACCACCTTCCCTGATCTGAAAGCAACAATCAAGCCAATTAATCGTGCAATTCTCGGGCGCATTGGAGGATGTGCCAGTGAAACTGAGTTCACTTGTCCAATCTCTGTCCCCGAACAGCCGAAGCCGAGTTTTTCCTTTCGCCGTTGTTTCGCCCGAGCTCACTACGAAAAGAGATGTTCGTTAGGATCACTTCCTTCCATCTTTTCTTATCAATTTTGTTATTGAGCTGATGACGGAAATGTTCGTATCCTCATGTGACCATAGTTACAAGGATAATTGCTCATACTAGGAAACTGGCCGATTCAGCATACACGGATGGAGTCAAGTTCTGACTATGTTGCGCTTTTTTACTCGATCGTCTGATTGACAATGCATGTATGTTTGCAATGCGTTTTACACTCAAGGTGTAAAATGCTTTTACGGGACTGGATTAACTCGAAGCCGAACTTCGTTCTTGCAAGGGAGCAAGTGGATGAGATGGATAGATTTAGTTATTTGGGGGTTATAATATCTCAACTGGCGATCGCATATCGGATGAAATGTCTTTGCACATGCAAAGATTTGAGGCATCGTGGGTGTCGGCGTGACATTCGGTTATCAATCAAAGGTTGAGCACACATGGTAGCACTGAGGTTGGTATTGTTCTACGGCTCCGAAACATGGCCATTGAGAGAAAATACGGGAGGACTTTCTGTGTTTGAACACCGCACTCTTCGTATTATTGGTAGTTTATGATGAAAAACTTTCGTTGGTAACTCAAAGATTGGGAGCAAGATACTGGGTGCTAGTGTGCAGTCATTAAAACAGACACTGAATCGGAATAGGTGAGGTAGTTGGGATATGTTTTTCGCATGTCCACAGAACGACTGCCACGATGTACGCTGTTCTTCGAGGCAATCAGTGGCTGGAAGATGGCTCGGGGTGATCCGTTGATGACATGGGGAAAAAGCAGGAAAAATTTAACCGGTTGACTAGTTCGCGTAGGTGCAGTTAGGCTACAGGTTTGGGATCCACGAGATCTTTTCAATCGATGGTTGGAGAGGGTGGGCTATATAACTTAGTTTCGCAATCAGTAGTGTTTCGTATTGCTCATCAGCTTACTGTTTTGTCGTTTATCCTCAACCTTCCCATACTTTCATTATTTTTGAAGTAGTTGATGCTTTGAAGCAGAAACCAAAATCAGAACACGCTGGTGAAAGGTTAGCGGTTATTCAAACTCAACTAAAACTGAGCCACTGTCGTCCATGCTCCCCTCCCGTCACTGTGAAGTGGAGTCTAGTGGCCAACAGACATGCCCATTCAACTACAGTCACGCTTAAAGAATATCACAAATGGGATGTCGTAGCACCATTTCGCAGTCTTTTCCCTCAAAATCTAGAAAATTTGGAAAATACTACTCGTGTTCCGGACTACTTATAACTGGTTTTTTAAAGCATGGTTAACAAGCTGTTTCGTTTTCGAATGTTACGCCATAATTTTATCTGCTAGTTTTCCAAAGAACAACCGGCTCGCGAGTGGAATGCTCACAGCGATTTTGCACCGGACGCGGTGGAGAAAAATAACCGTGTTTCCTGGATTGCCAGCGAATAGGAGAAGCCCTAATTGGCCTGATGGAATTGGCTTATCGCTGTGTTCGTTTTCGCTATGGGATTGTCACGCAAAAAATGGTGCTAGCTGGACATGACGCCGTGAGTGTTGAAAAGTCCTGGAAGTGAGTAATCGTCCGCAGTTTCGTTAGCGAGACGAGAAACCGGTTACAGTGACTGTCAATTCATTCTGCTCTGAATCACGTTGGTTGAAAGGTTCAACCGTGTTATATGATTACTCGACAGAAATGGAGAAATTGACGGTCAAATGCTCACGCTCGAACAACAAATGGAGCTCGTCTTTTTGTGTAAACGGAATTTTCCAGAAACCTGTGAGCAGTTCAACGGCCGTTACGACGGTGTTCGATGTGAAATAAAGTCGGCCGTTAATCCTCTAATCGAGAAGACAGGTAGGGCACACGTTGAATATCGCAGCAGTCAGACGCCGAACTGCTATCACGCAATCCAGTGGGGACGAAATCCGTTCAACATATATCGAAATGCCAGATGACACCTGACTTACGAGTCCAAGGTGGGTCAGTCCGCGTTTTGAAATGGTGCCGTAGTAGACAATCTATTGAGATCAAGGTTCAGGATTTGAAACGCACCGATTTCATAGTAGAAGAGTCATTTTGATTTTAGTTCCTAACTGACAGAGACACATTTTGGACACTCTATTATTCAGCGATGAACCGACTTGGCGCCGGGACCAGGGTGATTAGAAATCCCTTGACCTTAGATGGAGGCTCACCCTTGCACATTGGCGGGTTGAAGCCTGCGACAATCACTATTCAGGATCGCTCGGACGCGTAGTTATTGCTAGTATGGACGTTCTCGGACAATCTCTTGGCGATCGGTGGTGGCCGAGCGGAAGATCGCGGGTTCGAGTCATCCCACCACCGGTCAACTTCTCCTCTTGGCTACCCCCCGTTAGTCGCGGCCCCCCTCCTGAAAAATGGTGTACACTTTTATTGCAATAATAAAAGAAGTGAAAGAGAAAAGGTAAGAGGTTTTCTGTTTTTTATCTGTTTGCAACATTTTGAACACGGACAGCATTGGAATGGTAAGTTGGTCACTGAATGGCAATGATTGAAAATTTAAAGGCAAGCACATAAGCCTTCACGAAAATTTATTTGCTCGTATGAGTCTGGGAAATCATTCACACTTGGAATGATTTGACTTCTTGAAAATATCATTACGGCTTTTAACTTTGTCTATACCACCTGCAACATTCAGTTCTATTTACTTTTCTTAGTTGATTTTAATCGTTAATCCGTGCCGTAAGTTGGTCGTGTAATGATGACCAAATATACGATCACCACAGAATTACTTACAAAATCCCTCCAAATCAAGTTGTATTCGCGGTGCATCATTGTGATATTTTTACTTTCGTCTCAGAGTCAGTGCGGTACTTGTGTAGCTTGACTGTTCTAGTTTAAACACGGTACTTGCACAGGCATCAGCCTATTGGAGCAATTCAATACCCGATGCGATGCAGCTTACTTGCTAGCCCCCGTTGGTCGACCGAAATCCTCTGTCCCTTAGCACGACTGGTTTTCCGTATTAGTAGAATGATCATTGATTGGTATTCATCGAATGGTCCAACAATCTAAGTCACGGAAACAGGAAACAAAAGGTTCGTGCATCTGGCCCACTTCTGAGCTAGCCATCCTGTTCGGCCAACCTGATGTGATTATGACAGGCGGATCCGCTGCAAGTTTGTGTACCCAGAACCAAACTCGTCCGTTCAGGCCAAATGAGGCTTGCTCATTCCTCGATTTCACCGGGGGACAGATCCGTTTTTCTCGACCATGAGCTATGCAAAATCAGTTACCTGGTCGACCGGCCTCTTTGGGGACAACCGGTATGCATTATGGAAAGTCCACTGACCACGAGTTTTACCGTTTTCGTCGTGAATCAAGTGGTATTTGGAATGTTTTTGCTATGGCTGCTAAAATCCGAAAGGATTATTTTCTTAAAAAAACGATCAAATAACAGGTTATCAAAATCACCAGTCTATGCATACTTGTGGAAGAATTGTTCGTCCGCTGGTACACGATTTTCTGCCATCTGACGGAACAGCGCACTGTTGACCGGAAAGGCCCGAGAGCCAGTTTTGACCCCCACTTGACGTTGGAAGGGCCGCCCAGGTGGGGGATCTATGATGAATAAGGCGAAGAACTAAGACGTTACTATGGTAATCAGATAATTCTACAATAGAGTTAACTTAAACTCAAAACAACATACTCGCTCCTTGATTGTCCACATTGTGCGGGACATGGTCTTGCCCCACCTCGACTAAGTAGTAAATCTGATGAGCTTTTTATGTAACCGGTCAATAACTGCAATTTTTCCGCTTCCCTGGTGATGCCCCTCTTCCGCAATGCCGTCTAACTCCGTTGATCTATATTGTATTGTATTGTATTGTACTGTATTATATAGGCTTTGTGAACATTTCAGGTAAAAAAACACGAAGAAAAAACTAATCACGTTATTATGTTGTAAAAAAGACAGTACGAAGATAAACTCATTAAGTAAACGATTTAATGATTGGCGATAGGTTCCTGAAGAAGTTGACTGAGACAGGGTCTCGGTTTGTCAAGAGGCACGCTGCTGACGTTCTACCATAGTGCCGTTGTCAACGTCACTTTAGAATCAGGCCAAAATTGTTTAATTATATAAATACTATTCCGATTCAAGTAGAAACACAACTCTCTTTCACAAGATCTGCCAGGTTCATTGCTACTAGCGAACTGCGAGGTAATGTACAAACAACCGATGCATTCTTCCCGGTAGGGATCCGCAGGGGTGCCCGTGTAAGAGATGTCACGTTTCGGAACTAGCAGAACGAAATCTCCAAGTCAGTCGAGTGGCAATTTCGATTAATTTTGACATCGTTTTGTAGTGAACTGAAAACGATATAAATACAGATTTCGGGTGTGTCTCTCGTTCCCGTCTTAACCGAATCGGTATCTCAACCGGACTCGAGCAACGGTGCGGAGACACAGGCGTTGGAATATCAAGAATTTTACGGCTGTTCTCAGTCAAACGGGTCAAATTTCTGAATAACATAGAGCCAATCTAATAGCCATAGCGTACGGCGGATGAACATCTGATGAACCACCGTCATTGGCCTCGAAACCATGTTACATGAATGAGCTAGGCACCTTCAAAGATCACGAATGCACAGTCCCCGGCTGGCCATGCCGCAATTCCCGAGAATGATGAACATTGTCGCTTCATTAGTAAGTGAAATGAGAAATAAAATGTTCGATGTCACACTCGCGAGGAAAAAGCAACCGACTAGACAACAAAATCGCTGTAGGTGATATATATATATCTCTCTAGAAGCAGCAAGTAGTATCTAGATGAGTGAACAAAATTTTCCCGGGAGCACACAACCGGCAACTTATGTTCACGCATCCAGATACTACTTGCTGCTTCTATATATACATATGTATATTCTGGGGCATTCTGCCCTCGTTCCTAAGCTTGGCTCAGCCCAACTGACAAAGAATTATCAACGAATCACAGCTTCTGTGGACTCTTCGACGAAGAGCTTCCATGCACACTCCTGACGCCACAAACTCGATATATACATATATATATATATATACATATATATATATACATAGTGAAATCTGAAAGTCTTGATTATTAGTGCCGAACCAATGCAATTCGGGAAATGAATGCAGTAAAAATGCATTCTAAGTAGCGAACATTTTGTACTTCTTCATCCCGGTCAAAAAAATCACACAAATTCTCATGATCTTTAGTTAGGTTTTGTGCTGATAGTAAAACAGCCTTCAGAATAAAAAAATAACTTGGTCTAGCTGTCGTGAACTCTGCCGCATAAACGAATCAAGCTTCGGGTATGCATGTCCGGAGTTCGGACGGCCGAAGCACTTTTTTCCATCGACTACAAGCAGCGCCGGGGTACTGTGCGACCGACTACGAAGACGGAGTAGTGCATATATGGAGAGTTCTCCTGTACTCTATAACTTTTCAGAGTATTTGATCATTATGTAATCAGCATACCGGACATTATTCGCGCACTAGCTTCATTACAACACGTTAAGCATAATGCTAGTAACAAGGTTAGATTCCGTGCTACTTTGTGAAAAATCCGCAATCGTTTTCGCAAAACCTGGGCTATCCATTTACCCAACACGATCGCTCCATCAAACTAGTATTTAAAAAAGCTTACTGGACAGTTTTGTGAAGTTGGATTATGAACTGAGAAAGTAGAAGGAAGCACTCCGATCCACCAGAGTCAGTTATCATATTAATGGGTTTTCCCGCTCATGTTTTTCACGTTGTAAAGTTCACCAACAAAATGCTCAGATAACAAGCCCCAAACTCGAGCCTCTGCGTAGACCACCAGTGAACATTCAACACTCCGTCTCCATCGAGGTGCGGATAAGGTTAACCACCTGACCGTGTTTTGGCGAAGTTTAATTATACTGATAGTATTAACAGTAATAATTTTGCTCTGTTCACTTATTGCACACCGCTGGAAATCATGTCTGAAAGATCCGGAACAATTTTAGGCAGAAGGGTAGAGAATCGATCGGCAGTGGGTGATTGGAATCTTTGGCATATGCGTCCAAAACTTTACGACGTTGACCATTTGAGCATGGCCAACCGGGCTAGATTTGGGGAAATGGTATCACGACACTATGAATTTGGATTTCTTTTTTATTTCACATTCCAGCCATGAATATCGCGGAAAGGGTAAGCTCATAGCCACTAGAACCCAGCACACGGCGTAGAAAGAGGATTGGTAGTCATGAGTTTGGAACTCGGAATTGCACAAAACTGCATAAGTTCCCAGCAGGTCAGGTTTGTTAACAAGCCGGGAGACAAAAAAACTGTCAATTATCAAAACCGACCGAGGAAAACCATAGAAATGTATTCAGTATACCATTCAATAAGCACAGCACAGACTAAATGCGGCTCAACTATTCCCTGGAATACTCAACCTAGTGATCCAGATGAGACTGTTCTTTATGAACAAGCAATCCGTTATTTTTGTTGGTCTGTTCAATCACGTGGTTTCCAACTTCTCGGAAAAGAAAGATCATGTCCTCTGCCGATCAACACAGCTTTCAAGCTATCGAAGCACATCGAATATCCGCCGCGTAAAACATAGACCTGGATTTTCGATACGTTCTATCAGGTCAGTGCAGCATAGAAGAAAAGTAAGAATATCGATCATCGAGATTTTAAGTGTTATTAGCAAAATACGAACCTTAATACCGATCCTATTGTGGAATGTTTCCAACGGAGGGTTTTTTTTCGACAAGATAACGAACCCCCCATTGTTTATCGTACCGCTTTACTGACCCTTGACAGACGGAGTTGGTGTACCTCGTCAAACTGTTCAAGCGGACGTACCATAGGTTTTGCGTATTCTCGATCGCAAGGAGGAACAAGTGGTAAACATGTGACAAGTGAAGCTAAGGTGGCAGAGGAAAGTTCAGTCCAGTTCAGTTTTTACAACAGTCAATACTATACCAACGTGCTCCAATTCTGGTTCCTAACTCATAGCAACGTTTGCTCAGAGAATAGGCAGAAATGATGAAAGATCGGCTACGAAATAATAAATTAAATAGCTATACGAAAGAGCAAAGACTTCGAGTTCAAAGAAGCTACGGACTGCGGCATTCGGTCATATTACTTAATCTCTCTAATCACCACTTGGGAAGATGTCGTGAACCACAACGCGATAATCTGAGTGCGTCTACATCTGCCACTCCATTGGTTAAAGTTCCCATACCTTTTTGCTATGTCATCGACTGACCACTTTCACCCACATTCCAACCACAGCCTGCTTCGAAGAATGGCGTAAAGCGATGCACAGCGCATGTCTCGACTATCATAATCTACCTACATTCAGTGTCTCTTCTAAAGATTGAATCCTAAGGCCCAATACCTCAAGCCTAACCTCTGAGTTAGTGACAAAATTTTTTCACTATAATCTAATAATAATACTAGGAAGATAACACTTTACGCAACTGTACAGAGGGCTGTTAACTTTATGGTACAACAATGCTGGTTGTCATTTGTCAACTTCTGGACGAGTTGGGCCAACATCCAAAGCAAACTGATCAGCAATCTGATACTACACGAAAAATCCGATAACTGCGAATGACTCTAGAAAGCCACAAAATTGTCATTTTCTTCAGAGATACCTGAGGAATGATTTGCCAAGAACTGCGATCACGAAAACGATTTGCGATAGAGAATGAAGGTGGTCGAGGATAAAGAAAACATACTTTGTTTGTGTGCGTCATTCTTAGAGCCTTTTGATTGTGATGATTTTGGTTTTTTGTAGGCGAATCGATCCAGAAAGTGTTGAATCGAAAAATCGTCGAAAGGATTTCCGGTGTACGATATCGTGCTACCGGTAAGCAAAGTTTGGGCCAACAAACTGACAGATGGATGGGCATGGTTGCATAGTAGAACCAACGGCCAAGTCGGATAACCTCCAGCACGTGCGAACAACGGCTCTCGTGCATCTGGATCATAGGTTGTTATTGTGATTGTTGACTGCATCGTTTTCCCAACACCATCAGTTTCTTTGATCTTAGATCCGGATCTTCGCCAATTGGCGTTTCGTCTATGCTCCCAGGTGGAAGTCAACTTTGATGCCGGTTGTTTTGTAGGACTAGTCATCACTTCGTTACCTTCGTCAGAATCCGGAGCGTCCGAAAAATGTTCATCTTCATCATCATTAGCACTATCATCATTCTTCTGGTGACTGACGTCACCTATACTCGTACCCGTAAAAAGTTTGTCACTATTCAACAACGAGTTGCTTAACGAATCCTAGATAAGAGTGAAGGAGTGGAGAAATGGGAAGTCGTTCAATGTGGTCTCACGTATATTGGTCCGCATTCGTTCGACAAGTCTCCTCGTCATCTGATCCCAAGTTAGGATAATCACACACACACACACACATTGTAAAGATATATTTCACACCAGAATCTTGTCTATATAACAGGAGTGTGAACGGACTAGGAATCCATTTTTGGGATCACTCCTGTCACATAAACAATATGCCGATGAGAACTTAAAATCGGACTATCCAAGTATGAAGACGAATGGACACGGGAGTACTGAGCACGCGTGCCTGACGGACGGCAATAACTGCGAAATCGGTTGCATGCTTTTGGGACTTTGTTTGTTCGTGTACACACTACTGACTGAAAAAAAAACGCCAAGGGGAAACTCCAGTGGCTTTCCGTGTTCAACCAAAGGATTTTTAAAACATGCTTGCCACGTAAATAATGCGAAACCGGGAGAGGTATAAGACTACATAAATTGTCAATAAGTGAGATGCAATAATGAAACGATTGACAATAGACCATTGTCTACCCAAAACCTGAGGGGATCTGAACCCCTGCCGTTTCCCTAAGGGGCATCTAAATCACTCGATAATCAGCGATCAACCACCAATAGGTGGGATTATATTTTAAAAGGGGAAAATGCAAGCCTGTTCTTTGATGTTTTCGAAACTGCTAATACAAATACGCTTTTCTTTAGTCTAATTATTCTCGCTCTACACTTCATTCTAACAGTACCACAGATGACTACTACTCATCGTCGGCTTCTTTGGGGATTTTCATTAATACTTCCTTTTTGCATTTGATCTTGGTGAGACTGCCTCTCTCTAAAAAGGATTCATAAAATTCGTTCCATTTTTTTTGTCTCCGATGTTTTGCACACTTAATGAATTAATCAAATTGTGTATGTATCAAATGGATCCGTCCCATTCGTCATTACGACTGGAGAGAAGCTTTGCCTTCATTTTGTCCCATCTAGACGGGAACAGCTAAACACAGCGCCGACAGAATCATTGATGATTCTACTGTGACATCCAATCCGGTGCCCTCAGCTCATCGAGGTAGATTTGCTTTCTTTGCCCTCTTGTATGATTAATGTCGCAGCTTTGTTCTCGGATTCTGTTACTCCAGTCTCGATTTCCCCTTTTTTCAACCATCACTCCCGAAAACAGGCAGAAAAGCGACCATACAAAAATTTAGTCACAATCTTGCAAACTACTGGTTTCGAATCCTCATTCTTGTCGAGAAAAGCAAAACCGAGGAAAATTCTCCACTTCTGTTTTCTCTTTTTAAACCTCTAGCACTTCCGGTGGCAAATTTCTGTCCACGAATATCTTTTTCTGCCTTTTGCATACAACAGTTCTACTAGTGACGGAATTCATTCCTATAGGCTAGATAAACCCTGAACATCTTAGTAGGAATATCTGCGAAACCTCGCAGGTCTGAGACTGCGGGTATGTGAGAGACCCTATGTGGTTCTATCCCAATCCAAGTTTCAGGGTAACAGTTTCCGGTTTCCGCTTCCCTCTCTCCCGTGCAGTGGTTCCTAGCAGATATGGGGCATATTTCTTGCACTACACTCATACTTTAAGGATGCAACAGAAAAATGACACAGGCCTAGTCACACACACACACACACACACACAAACACGACATCGGCGAGAGTACTATTTAATGGTTAAACATTAAACCACTGCCTAAGAATATGAATTTAGTTTCGAAAGATGTAAGAATGAAAAAACGTAACTAACCTTGATTTTCACGGGCACTTGGGAATTCACTATTAGATTTTGCTTTGCGCTTTGGACCTTGGACCAAAGAAATCAATAGGTAAGTTGTTTTAATCAGTGCGAACGAGCGGAAATCGAACCGACAGATTTGTACGGTATAACACAGTCTCTCAAGAATAAATAATTTCACTGCCATCTCTGAGAGTACAATTGTGGGATTACCGAGAGCACTTCACATCAAATGCTACTCAAACAAGGTAGAAATTACAATACCGTAATTGGAAGAACATTGCTAATCAGAAATTACGGCCATCAACAATAATAGAATGTAAAATTACGGGTCCATGACTATTGACGGAGGTGCAAATAATAACACGAAGCAAAAAACATCCCTGACTGAAACGATATCGTTGTATTCTTCAATCATTCACTATCATACATCCATGCGACTAATTCCTAGGAGAGAAGGAATCGGCTTCGTGAATGTCGCGGATTGCACTCGTCGGCGAAAGGTGATCAGAGAAGAGATTCGAACGTAGGGAAATTCGGCTCCACTTTTACAATCGAGAACCGTGAACAGACGAATACGAATCGTTCAACAAGTGGCCTGACAAAGCTGATTCATATTTCCAGTTGTCCAGCGAAGCGGCAGTGCAAGTCGGTGTGTCGAACAAGTGACAGGCCTAGTTTTGAGATCTCGATATTTTGGAGTCGCGTTTTTTTACAAAGTTAAACACCATGTAACATCAACATCCAACAGATCACTGAGAATCCATGGGAGCAACTCAAAGCTGTTTTGTCCTTGTTAGGGATCGTCGGATGTGTAAGATGCGTAAGAACCATTATGAACATCCAGAGTCGTCGTCTACTTAACGTCGTCAACTTCCCAATGTTGAACGAGCAGTTGATATTTTATGGAGCCGGAACACTGAAGATCAATGTCAAGCATCAGGGGTCAAACATCTCCAGCGTTCCGATAACCTTGACATTTAGTAGCCATTGAAGTGTGAAATCCAAAGCAATGAACCGTTGCGAGTATCGGGCACGTTATCAATGGGGATACTATATGTAGGCAGAAGGGGCAAACAGATTGGGTTGGAGACAGAAGAGACAGGTTGAATAAAAGAGAGGGAACTCTGAGCAGTAGCATATTTATCACCACCCACCCCACTTGCGCTCGATGCAATGGGCAGCGCCGTCCTGATTATCCAGCGCGACGACCGATGCAGTACGGAATTATTTGTAGATGTGTGACTCATAGGGATTGATGGATGGGTGCTTCTAGGGAGTCCAGCAGAGATGCAGATGAACGATAAGGGTTCTGAGCCAAAACCTTTGGTTCTGAAAGAACCTGACCGCAAGGCAGCGGGATATAGCTGAGTGGAAGTCCATCTCCTTGGATCAATTATTCTTCCACTCGTTTTTCCGACTGAACTGCTAACTCAGATCAACCTCCAACGTGGAGGACCAGGAAGCTACTTCACCAGGCCTCTACCCATTGACCCCTCAGGCATAAATGAATCTTGGGCTCGCCGCCCACCGGTGTCGCATATCAGATCAAATAATATTTGACTGCCATTTGAAGCATGTGCTCGTTCCATTTCTTCGACCATCCTAACCTACCAGTTTTCTCAGCCACCCGTAAGACTTATCGTCAATTGACGCTGGAGCTGTCGACGCATCTTATTCACCTCCTTTCAGTTAGGGAGCTGGCGTTTTTGCTCCATTAGACTCTGCAACCTTCGCGAAATCCAGTGTCTTTGATAGATATTGGATCTAGAAGCACTGGCGAGACCTCCTGTCAAATACATCGCCTGTTAACTTGCTCCCACCGCTCATCAACATTGCCGTTCGTCGAGTTCCTTAGTACGTCCCACAATTTCAGTTCATAACTGTTGCGAACGGCCGAATGAGACAAACCTTCTTCGGTCAACCGGGTTTGCGGTCTACGGCGATGGCCATTCAGCTGCAGCAAAATCGCATTAAAATTCGTTTGTTCCGATCTGACGCACGCGATACAATACGATCCACAGTTCTGGATGAAACCAAGCCAACGGTAGCTTATTGCAATTTGGTCGATCTGAACCAAACCACCCGTGGCGTTAGAACGCCATGTCACTATGCGATGCGAACCGTGTCGGAAATTAGTACTAGATAGTAATAAGTTAATGTCCTAACAGAATTGGAAAAGTCTTAGCCCGTTTACTGTTCGCTGAACACCAAAGGCTCAGCGCCCACGTAATCAGCTTCAAATGTACTGAGTTTCCCAGCTTGCGCAATAAGATCACCTGCTACCACTAAAATGTCAGAGCTTTTGCCCTTTCGAACAAGGATGACGACTCCGTCATAAAGCTCAGCCTTTTCAGTAATGGTGATGCGGTCTGTTGGGGGGGGGGTACGTCGGCATAACAGGCAAGTTGGGCTTAACACGAACATCCTTCCGGAGGCGGACTGTTCCCGGCAGTCTCACGGCACATAAACGAATCTTATCACAACGAGACTGCACCTTGACGTGGTGTGATAGCTTGCGTGCCTCCATGATCCAAAGAGCTATACAGGATGGCTTATCTCAAGCCCACGATCCAATCATGCCTGGAAGGTCAATGGGTAGAGGCCTGACGAAGTGGCCTCCTGGTCCTCCAAGTCGGGGGTTGATCTGATTTGGCAGCTCAGTCAGAGAAACGAGTGGAAGAATAATTGATCCAAGGAGATGGACTTCCACTCAGCTATATCCCGCTGCCTTGCGGTCAGGTTCTAGTCAGAGCCAGAGGCTTTGGTTGAGAACCCTAATCGTTCTTCTGCTTACCGGCTGGAAAACCTAGAAGCACTTATCCATCAAACTCCATGAGTTATAAGCCTAAAAATAATCTCATACCGCATCGGTCGTCGCGCAGGATAATCAGGATCGCGTTGCCCATTGCATCGAGCAGGATGGGTAGTGATAAGTATGCTACTGCTCAGAGTTCCATCATCTTTATTTAACTTGTCTCTATCTCCCTCCCCAGTCTATGTGTCCCTTCCGCCTACCCATAGTGTCCCTAATGATCATATGCCCGATACTCGTAACGGTTCGTTGTCAAGTGGTGTAGTAGGTGGTTTTCGGTCTGTTAGCTTACATTTTCTCAAGCTTCGTCTGCTTCTGCATCTGAACAACAAGCGTGTTTGGCTCTGACAGTAGACTCACTTTCGATTGATGTCTGCTGTGTGAGTGAAACACGAATTCAGGATTCGAATAGGGTAGAGTAATTCAACTAACTGCGCCACACGTCTCGTGAAGATATTTTCTTCGCACTTCAGGAGACGAAGCAGCTCAAGCTGTGGATCAACGTGGTGTAGGAATAGTCTTGAGTGAGAAGGCTGAAGCAGCCGTTCTAGACTGTATCCCAGTCAACAGTCGCTTGTGTGCCATGAGACTGCAGGGATCAGTCGGCGTCCGGGGGGATATTTGTGTTAAGCCCAGCTTGCTTGTCATGCCGACATTTAGCAGCAACCATCCCAGGAGCAGTCTAATTCCGATAGTTACGAAGGTCTTAGCTTTGATAATGCTTCAGCATCGGACACCGGTCTGCGAGAGTAACATCGGCGGATAGAAAGCCGGATTTCGTCCACGTTGTGCCACACACACACACCCGCCCTACGACCTCGACTTGAAATAGGCGTTCAATTCAGGCGACCGCACAGTGCCACTCAATGCTGCTCATTAAAAGGGTACGCCAGTATATTTCGTGAATCCCTTGCGAAAACTGTACTCGTATATCCATGGTCGCGAGAGAATATACGGCGAATTATCAAGTCCACCCTAAACGACTAGTGGTGTTCGACATAAAAAAATCCGTCTCTCCCTAAATGCCTAAACTTGCCATGGATGAATAAATGCAGGATGTTTTAGATTTCCAGAAGGCAAGTGTCCAATTGGCAAATTTTAGAAACAGTGTGACCTAAACTACGGAGATGTCGTTTGCCTATTTGAACCTACGGAAGACAAGCAGTGTGCACCAGACACACCCGGGATGGTTGTAACTCCATTTGGCTTGTGCTTTGCACCTTCAAGGTGTAAAATGCAGTTACGTTAGACAACAGGGGTCCGAAGTCGATTCTGAGTGCAGAAGAAATAACGACCATTCCAGTCACCTCGAAGGCTGCGTTACGAGGAATGGCAGCAAGGATGCAGATGTGAGCACACGTATCTACAAGGCTCGGGCGACATACGATGGACTGAAGCAATCGAGGCGACTGTCCGATCTTTCATCTAAGTTGAATCGTCGTGTTTACTGTGCCTCAGTGCACACAGTTCTGATGCATAGTTTCGAGACATGGAGTTTACGTGTCCAAGGTGTTCGTCGCTTGGAGGTTTTCGACCATCAATGTCTTCGTAGTATTACTAGGATTCAATGGAGTGATCTCCTAAGTAATGTGCAGGTTGGGTATCGAGTATTCGGTGCCGGTTCTGGGAACATTTCATCTCATTGTATGAAGCATAGTAGATTTTGTTGGTTGGGTTACGTGTTGCGTATGGGACACATACGTGCACTATGTTCTGTTTCTTTCTTAGGGTAGAAGAGGCCACGTGGAGATCAACAGATTACGTGGCAGCGTGGGATGAGAAAATGTACAGCGAACTTGGGTAAAGTAGGTGTCTCATATCTTCGTGATTGGGGTTCATAAGACCAGTCAGTCAGGAAGACCCTGTCCGCAAGGCAGTGGGGAGTAGCCGAGTAGAACCCCATCTCAGTGGATCAATTATTCTTCCACTTAATTTTCCTACTGAACTGCCAGCTTAAGTGAACCCCAAGTAGAGGAGTAGAAATCTACTTCGTCAGATCTATTGGCCCTCCAGGCATGGTAGAATCCTCGACTTAAGATAAGCCATCCCAGATAGCTCGCTGGGTCATGAGGTTGAATAAGTCATCGCACCACGTCAAGGTGCAACCGGATGCACGCTTCAAAATTTTTGAGCCACAAGTGAGAGTTAGGTCGCCGGTGCAATTAGGAGGTGGAGGATGCACCATTGCCTAGCAACTCATAGATACTATTCCGGTCACTTCGTACGCACAAAGGCATTATCTTAGCCTTAGACATGTACCTGGCATTCAATGGGCACTCACGAATACGAGGAACTGCAATCATTCCACACTGTGTCATGTTACTGGTAGGACAAACGCGGCAGAAGTCAACTGAGATTTATAAATTCCCCTGATCCCAAGTTTCGCAGAATCTATCAAAATAAAAACAAGGCGATCGTGTATTGATTGTAAAAAACAGACTCTTGAGGTAAGACGATCCATTACTCCATGAAAGTCATCTGCATCGGAAGCTC
Organism: Fasciolopsis buskii; assembly: GCA_008360955.1. Classification (NCBI taxonomy): domain Eukaryota; kingdom Metazoa; phylum Platyhelminthes; class Trematoda; order Plagiorchiida; family Fasciolidae; genus Fasciolopsis; species Fasciolopsis buskii. The sequence continues at coordinate 74,219 of LUCM01002095.1, read as the reverse complement.
GAATTTGTACCGTAGAAGCTGACTGTGTACCCTAAAACCAGAAACTTCTTAATGCTCTATTAGACGCCCTTGTGATATACACTTCCGCATAATCTTATGTAGTTATTACAACCATCAAATCTGTTTTACTGTGTTGCTGAGTTCGCTGACACTTTTCAAAGTCGTTCAGTCGAGATTAAAACAAACGCATGCAAAAAGGAAAGGAAGTCATAGGCATAAATCATAAATATGAAGGAATATATTGGATCCAGACCGTCAATTTACTAAGGGAATTAGCCACTTGGCTAAATATCTCCAATTAACACGTCAAAAGACCTCATCAACTCCAATCCGGAATTCCCGCATGATGCAGTCGGCTAACTCCATTATATTTACTACCATATCCTGAAGTGACCACTTAGATCTATCTCCAACGACCGCCTGTTGCAAGGCATAGTGACAGACTTCGTCTATGGACAGATGCAACAGAAACTCCATTCTCCTTGATCCCATGCATTAAGCGATTGTTGACCTCTGGCTCCCAATACTTTACGAATAATCTTATTTCCGAAATAGTTTCCGCGATATTTGGACAACACTGAAACAACATAGATGTTTAAGCACCGTTAATCTTTACGTGGCTTTTAACGGTAATGAACGGATTTCTGCGTCACAAAGCATGACCAAAATGAGTGTTACAATGTGCAGTTAACTAATGATGAAATATTGTATTGAATTGTCATATTGCACAAATTTTTGCTCAAGCACATGTGCATATTTCAACCAAAAAAAACGATTGCACTCAATACCTGGTTGAAAATAGGAACCAAAACTTGTCAAGTGAATAACGTGTCTAGTCATAAAGGATCATTGAGAAGATGTACCTCACAGGTACTTCAAATTGGTTAAAGTTCTTATCATGTTTCATCAGATTACTCATATCAATTTCAAGTGGGTGACAGACTATTCCGAAAGTTCACAACATCCAGTAAGACAAAGGTATCAGCCACCAGAATCCCTATGGAAACCAACAACCTGTGATACAATTAACACAAATTTTCAGCATTTATGCCAAATTTTGCACGGTTCTGCTTATTGATCTTTTATCCTCGAGACCATGACAAAAAAAGAAAAACGGAAGAGTAAAAGAAAAAGAAAAATCCGAGTAGGATTCATGAAACATGCCAAATATGTCCCGATCCACACGCACATCATAGATCGCTCGCCAAAACGGCAGCAACAGGTGGTTGGCTTAGGTAGTAACGCTTTGAGCTTTTGCACAGAAGACCTGATCTGCCGGACAACCGGACAAAATGCGGTGTTCCCAAACTACTATGAGCCGGTAGGGTTGATGCGTCTTCCGATTACCTCAGATCACGGGGGGGGGATAAACAATATCCGGGTGTTGGAGAAAAGCCGGTGATCGAAGAATTCGGTTTGTACATCTATGCTCCCGCATAATGTCTCGAAGGGAGACAAAAGCCAATGCCTTTTTGGACGGCGGGCCACACTCACCGCACCACAATGCCACCAACGGGCATTTTGTAAGGAGTCTGGTTACCAGGCCAAAAGCCACTACACCCTCGAAACCACGTAAAATGATGCCCAGTTAGTTAACCTTCAAATGAAAAAATTAGCTTGGCAGAAACACAAGATTTCCTGTTACACAACTACTCATCGAGAATAGTCGAATTACCTTGCTTAGTAATATAAGCGATCCGACGACGAAGCCAGGTTGCGGGTGTATCAGGCATAGCTGTAGCAGACGTTGGGCGAAAGCAGCACGACGGTCGCCGTCTGGATCTTCAAGCATACTTCGGTAGAGCAGGTGTAAAACAGTCGGACCGCGCGAAGTTTGGAGCAGATCGGGATCACGTAACTTGCGATACAGTGCCTAAAACAAGAAATGCAGCTGGTTTATATGTCCTCAGTGAAACTCAATAGGTTTAAATAAACCGTACTGAACCTCTGTTTCTGTCAGGAGATATTAGAAAAGAAACTTTAAACAATGGTGCGCTGTAACGGTTACATTTGCAAACGGTAAGGGAACGGGAAAAAAACACCAGTCTTTCATATTCGTCGCATAGATGAGAGCCCGTTAGAAAAACGAGCAGCTGGATAGGTGCGTGAACTTGGTGCACATGGTAAACACAAGCAAGTAAACGAAATGTGCACGGTGGACAGGAAGTGGAATTACAAGAAAGAAAAAGAAAGACACGCAGCAGCAACCAACATGAAATGCAGCCTAGTTGCACAAATGCATTTTTAAGCCATTGTTATTCAACAGGAAATGACAACACGACCACCACTGTTCACTGTTCGCTACCATAGCCTTCAGTGTCACTGACTGGTTAGTCCTATGAACCCCAATCACGAAGACGTGAGACACCTACTTTACCCAAGTTCGCTGTACATTTTCTCATCCCACGCTGCCACGTAATCTGTTGATCTCCACGTGGCCTCTTCTACCCTAAGAAAGAAACAGAACATAGTGCACGTATGTGTCCCATACGCAACACGTAACCCAACCAACAAAATCTACTATGCTTCATACAATGAGATGAAATGTTCCCAGAACCGGCACCGAATACTCGATACCCAACCTGCACATTACTTAGGAGATCACTCCATTGAATCCTAGTAATACTACGAAGACATTGATGGTCGAAAACCTCCAAGCGACGAACACCTTGGACACGTAAACTCCATGTCTCGAAACTATGCATCAGAACTGTGTGCACTGAGGCACAGTAAACACGACGATTCAACTTAGATGAAAGATCGGACAGTCGCCTCGATTGCTTCAGTCCATCGTATGTCGCCCGAGCCTTGTAGATACGTGTGCTTATCTCCATCGCTACTAATTTATCATAAAAACATTGATCAAAGATACTACATGGAGAAAAACATGCATAAGAGACTAACCTGGTAGTATCGATCACGGATTTCGGGGCGATGTGAGCTTAGCTGCAGAAGTACTGTGAGCGCTTGCAAGGACACATTGAAACTGGTTGTATGAACAAGACGGAAAATATCATCCACTTCCTTCAAGTATTCCGTGAAGCGAGCATCTGGCAGAAATGGGACAAATGTGATCAAAAGGGTAAAAAAACCATTTTCCTAGTATAGATCAGCTATCGTCCAATTCGTGGTGGAAATAAGCGGAAATTTAAGGCTAAAAATAAATTAGATTCGTTTTCACGCAGGCTAAATGTTCGCTTGATTCACGCGATCGGATACGATTAAACAATTCCGTTTTTCGAAAAGTGGGGTTAAGAAATTGTAGAGAGCCATTGGCTACACAGTATCCAAACATTACTGACGTTGACGCGCATATAAGAAAAAATACAGTCTAGTTGTATAAGCACTGACCTTGCACTGATATGATCTCATTTTGGTTGCTGCCGCGTAGCACCCTATACTCGAAAGCGGGGTGAACGGAGATAAATAAATGAAAGGTAATAGCAGAAAGCACTTTCTCATGGGGAATTTGTTCGAATACTAAAGCGCCACTGGCTGTGGCAATGGGCCAAGTCCCCAACCGTCACCTGAGAGGACCCAACGGGACAGTCTATTATGACCTCGACCAGTGATGGTCACGCCAGAAGAGCCAGAGGTTCAAAACCCAGACCCGACAGTAAAATTAGTGGCAGATGATAATAAAGCTGAAAAACTATACAGAAAAGAAAAACTTCGAATGTAAGAATTCTACTGACCGCGGCACTCAGGCAAGTCACCTATTGTCTCCAACCGCCGAATGTGAGACCCAACCCCTTAGTACAACTGGTTAAAGTTTTCATACTTTTGCCATGTCAATGACTGGTCATCTGGAACCATCTTCTAGTCTCTGCGTGCCTCGAAAAACAGCGGACAACGTGGCAGTCGTTTTCTGGGCGTGCATAAAACGTGTCCTAAACACTAACCTATTCGGTCCTAGTGTCCTCTGATAATTGAACCTAGGGTTCAATACCTTACAACTAATCTCTGAATTATTTACAAAAATATTTTACTACACTCTACGAAAACTGCGAAGACAACGGAGTGAATACACCAAAAGCCTTCGCATGTCTTCTCTCAAGGGTCATGTTTCTGAATTGCATAGCGGAACCGACTTTACTGTTATTGTGTGCACCATAACTTAATCAGTAACCGGATGTCGTATCAACATCAGCTGCCCAAACTGGTCAATCCCAACTGAGCCTTTGATATACAACTACCCGACATGGTGCAAATACTCAACCAATTAAGACTATCGATCATATCCAATTCTTCCGCTGTACAACGGAAGTTCGGATTTGAACCACTCCAGTCCACCAACAACATTTTACAATTCGAAAATACAGAATGCATACCAAACATACCTAAGCTATCGCCTGAACGGTTGACAAGGGTCTGCACTTACTTGATTATTCACCTAGTTGAATAATGTCGTCAACCGTTTTCCAAGCCAGACAGTTTCCTGTCTGAACAAATATTAATGCAACTATTCTCAAAAGAGCATACAGCGACTTCCAATATCAATTCAATAACCAAATTGGAAAAAAGACGGAAGGAAGCAATTCTGGCGAATACCACTTCTCGTGGTGAACTCGGATGAATCATCGGCGCGAACACGAACAAGGCTTCGGCTGTTCGCGCACAGAGACTGCATAAGTGACATGAATTTTTCTGGCACACCCTTCAATGGCAGGTAGGGTCAAAGAACTCTACGATCGAAGGATTTGGAGGTAGTCAGAGATCTTGGATCTATGTTTTAACATTTGCCTCAAAATGGAAGTCAGTTTGACTCGCATGCGCCCCCTTTTCTCAAGTGCTAAATAACTGGCGGAAGATAATGTCCGAGATCAATCCCGATACAATGCTTACCAAACTTATTCCTCGGTAATTCGCCCATGAGGATATATTACATCTTTTTACAAATTGATACAATCGCCGATTTGCACAAGTCCCTGGGAATCTATTCCCTTATCCTGATTCCTCTCACAAGTTTTGTTATTAACACTGCCACCGTCGTTAAAGAAGGACGGCTATCTCATGCCTCCCTGATCACCACTAATGAAGGACTAGTATTTATCTGTATTAGTTTATTTATGGGTTTATTTAGGGACGGTGCATCGTGGCGGTTGGTCACTTGAACTGTTGCCCAAGATTTTCTACACAGCGTTCCAGCCGACGCTTATGAGAATGAATCAGTGAACCATTGGATCCCTTGATCTCACTGTACGTACTCGGCTTGCGTGGACCAGTATTCCTAATCAGTTGGTAAAAGTTACGATTGGTCTCGATAGCCGCATCTTTTATCATCTCCGTACGTTTCTCTATCCGCTGCTGCGAGCAGTTCTGCCTGCGGGCACTCAGACGTACCGCATTTTGTCCTCGATCTAGGTAATCCTTCAATGAACCTAATCTGCATTCAGACTTTCAGAAGTTATGTTAACTCAGACTATATTCGAAAGTTCCCAATTTTTGCACATTCTTTAACACTGTCACCGTTGGTGTACTTTTTCGTTTATCGTTGAATATCAACCTGTCTTGATGCACAAAGCAACTAACTGATCTAAAAACTAAGACAATCGTTCTTGATCACATATATTCCTAACTACTTACAATGTTTCTCTTTTCAGAAGCTGCAAAGCAAACCCCCTTCCAAGGGCTCGTTAGTATCTTTCGATACGCAAGATCTTGCGCAGTTAAAAGCGCCCACAGTTTTGCTTGACATCTGTAAAGCTACCGACCGAGTTTGACAAGATGCAATGGTCAAACGGCCCATGCTTGAATTCACCAGGGTCCTCACATCGTACACACCACGTTTACTCTGTAGGCGAACCAGCTTCATCAAAACTCGTTAGATTCTGTCAAAGCTACTTCTTGTAAATGTTGATGTTCCTCAATGGAAGCCACTTGCACTCACCCGTTCTCTTTTATATATTGCTGATCTGTTGTTCAGTTTCAAATCCAAGCGACACCTTTCCGGATGACGCCACTATCCACTGTGAAATGCGACTCTGCGTACCTTACCTTTTTGATCGCGCTCAAAGAAAGGCCATCCGGGTGGTCGCAGACTCGTCTTTAACATTCAGTCTGCAGTCTCTAGTTTACTTTCCAACGGTTATTTTGTTGTCATCTTTCTGTCGTTACTTCATAAATTACCTTGTCAGTTCTGTTTCCGTAACTTTTTCCGCCTATCCGGTGCATAGATAGCCAGATATCCTAAATGCCGTACATAATATTCAATTATCTATTAGTTGCGGAACCCTCAAGATTTCTAACTTCCGATGCACTTACAATCTTTCTCTATTTAACAAATAGGTTTTTGAGTCCCCATGTAACCCCTTTCGCAGAATGTCTTCCGACTACAGGGTTACCCCTATACTTAATTCGCTTAACTTATAATAAAAACCCACTAGAGTATGCAGATGTGTTTCCCTTTATCCAAATGCCACCGACCTAAGCTGCGACGCAAATTGTGCGTTCCCTGAGGTTTAAAATTTGTCAGAACCAACCAAAGAATTGCCGTGAAGAAGCCAACAGAATTGAGAATGAGCGAAACGAAAAGAATGAAAATAAAAGACAATTATTGACCGAATGTACACTCAAGCTGTGCCGAAATGCATCAAGACTCTATCGTATCAGCAAAACACGATTAACTGTCATCTTAACAAACACTCACTGCTACTTTCAAGCGGCAAAATAATACCCTTCATGGACAACCTGGTCAGTTTCGTCAATGACAATAGGCTGATTGCACGCTAGCGACTGATTTGTTAGCTTCACGATGAGGCAATCAGGGTGCAGTCGAGTTAATCTATACAGAAGTCCTTTGGAAGTTACCTTCCATAAATGTGACCGAGGACAAAAAGGAGACGTGAAATAACTTTGTCGGGGTACAAAAAGCCTTGTAAATTTAAACAATTTTTGTAATAATACATCACTAGAAATGTGTAAACTTACCAGGTACAAACGGCGCGGCTCGACTCAAACCCGCTAACAAAGCCGTAACAAGACGCTCAGGAACTTCCTCTGATTTCACAGCGGTGTGAAAAAAAGCAGTATACAGCTTCACCAGTTTAACAGCCGTATTCCCGGTACCAGACTGGGCATTACCCTTCTGCCTTTCTGACTTCAGCTGTAAACAGCTGAGCAAAGAAATAGCATAGTATTTAGCTCTCTCTAGCAAGTTCGGCCGAAAAAGAAACGAGCGGACTTCTTCTACGACGGCATCCAGCAGAGCTGCATTTTTCCCAGCTTTTCCAGCATAAAGAAGAGTACTGGAACTTACCTATTCCTCTGAGTTTGTGAATGACACAAGAAGCCAAAACCTTACTACGATCTCCTAATTTGTTAACAACAGCAGCTAGTATCACCTTTGAAAGCTCATGAGGAGAAAAAGCATCATACCGACTGGTTTTCAGGTGACCTGCACACCAGAGTTGCCAATACACCTAAAACAATTATACGACGCAGGAAATCGAACCTACCAATGGCCTTTGTCTTAAAACTTTCAACTGTATCGGTCATTAAAAGTCGCTATTTGGTGTCACTTACTAAACTCGCAACGTACCTCCAAAGCTTTAATAAAACGTAGGTATCGACTCTTCAGTTCATCCTCAAAAAACCACAGCGACAATATTTCTTGAGCTCTCTCGGGCTCTTCGGTAGAGACAGTTCCGAAAGGACGACAATTAAGGGAGATAAGACAACGATTCTTGGGAAGCAGCGATCTGTCCCAAAGCTGGTACAAGGCGTCTGGAGAAATTCAATGTTGAATAGGTGGCTTACCAATAGACTGGAAACAGTCACGTTGTTTTGCCGGATTTATAATAGAAATAAGAGAGTCCAAATAACGTAGGCAAGAAGTAGGGTGACTGCTAATCAGATAGGCCATGGCACATATGCGATCCTGGCCAGTATTGCTGCGCAGAGCGGAAATGAGCCACTGCCTAGTAGCAGTGCTTTCGGAACGTAAATATACAGGGGTCTGGTTTTCAGTGAAATCCTTTGACGGATAGATAGTGTAGAAGGCATTTCTAGCTTTTTCTTTCCACTGGAGAAAATTCTCCGTGTCCACGGGCTGAGACGATATGCCACAATTCTAAGAAATAATAATCAAAGAAATAATAACACCAAATACCGTATTCGCGAACCACAGAGGCATTTTTGCGCGTTGATATCGGCTTTGGTAATGAACTACAACCAAGTTATCAACAAGCGTTACAAAACAAAGTCCAAACGCACCATGTACTGGATCAGCAGTCTCCTGAAGGGACTCACGCAATAGACCTTCAATACAAAGGAGAGAAATCATTAGTTGAAGCCCAGTAAATGTATCAGTCAGTCACAACATTTACTCACTGAGGCAAATCTGCCGGCCAACGGCTTTTATGCTTCGAAAACTGTAGTAAACGCTTGAACATCAACCTTTGAAGAGGCCAAACATGAAAGCATGGGAAATATTGACTTAATGTTGCAACAAGAGCTACATTACCTAATGAAAGAAAGATGTGGGTCGGCCAAACCACCACTCCAAAAACAAGACTAGCTTCAAAGGAAGCACAGGAAGCCTCACAAGAAGATAATAGCCACAAGGAAACTGACAGAAAGACCGTCTAAAAACCAATCTGATGTCGAGGCAAGCTCCTGCTTTATTTTTTGTCTCGAAAGTCATTCTTCCCTGGTGCAGTTCAGTCCAGTGACGCTTATACAAACGCAATCCTTGCACTGTGACATTGCATTCGATACAACCTGGCAGCACCATTTAGCAGGGGTACAAAACCGTAAGACCGCAAGTTCGAAGATCCTAAGAGAAGCGGAAACATTTCGAGGTGCTGAGTTGCCCCGTCTATGGCCTTAAACCATCGCGCTGGAGGGTCTCATAAAACCCACCCCGGTATTCTAAATTGGCCCGCTTGGAAAAGTCCGCTGGTTGGGACTTTCATGTCCTTTTCACTACATCAAGGACTGGCCAAGTTGATCAACCTTTCAGTCAACTTATTGCATTTGTATCCGCATGAACTTTCACGAATACATGTATCCGTATCTTTGCCAAAAAGTCACTAATCAAAATACGAAGTAAAAATCGAGAAAATTGAGTTACGAAAGACTGCGGAGAAAAACAGTTGATTTGCTCCCGACTGGTGAAAATTCGGATTGAGTAAGGAAAATTCGAGTTCCCAAAGATATTTGTGAGGGAAGGTATGGAGCAGTAGCTAGATCCTGTCAAGGCGTGGGAGCATTATTAAGAAAAATCATTCTAGAACAGATGAAAGAGAAGCGAAAGAATTTTCCGTGTAAATCTTTCACACGCAAGTAGATGTATATCTCACAGTATGGTGGATGGGTCCTTCAGTGGTATGGAAGAAACATTGCTGGTAACTGACAGACACCAGTGGGGTCTAGAGCATTTCTTCGATTAAACAGCAGAAATGGTGGGCAAATGGTGGGAGAGGAAAATATGTTAAACAGAAATGGAGTTATTTTGTTTAGCTTGGAAGTGCCTCAGCTATTTTATGTGGAAATACGGTCTTCTAAGTTTATTTATGCAATTACTAATGTATCGGTTTTTTTCGATAGTGATTACTAACTTGGACAGAATCTTTTAAAGAGTAGCTCTGTGGTAATGAAAGAAGAGTGGGGCGGGTATGCAAACCAAGTAAACAGACTTGACAAGTTTTGAGACCAGAAAGACCAAATATTGAAAAAATTGGGGATGTAATCCGTTATCAACCTAGGCTAACATAGAGCGACATCGCCAGCGTATTTGATTAACTAAAAAAACTCATTGATGTGTGCTATTGTGTTTAAAACACAAAGAGAAAGGGCAGCTCCTTTGATGATGTTTTTATCTCTACTGTGCATTGATTTACGTTGTAGACATTGATAACTACAGCAGTAGTGGCTTGGAGCAGCTGTGCTTCAAGTTTGCGAAAGAAGAAAGACCGTAGAACAGAACCAAGGGCAGATGAAAAGCCTAAGGAAGCTCATCGGACAGACTATCCGGATGCATGCAAGCATTTGGTGATAGGATGAACCAGAGGAACAACAGTATCCAAAGTGGACCTGTCAAGCATGCAGTTAAACTGAAGGGTCATCAGGAGGTAGATGCCTTAGGACGACATGCAGCGTTAGCTTAAGACCGTAGGTAAGCACGGAGAAACCCCAATGGTCCCAACGGACATCTCGAAGACCTTCGACTGAGTTTGGCATGAACGTCTGTTGTGGAAATTGTCCTCGTCCGGATTTCATCTGGCACGTTAGTTCCTCTACGCTCAGTACCAAGTTCGGCACTACTGTCGTCCAGTCCTGTAACAGTACTTTGCACTTTCAAGGTGCAAAGCACATGCCAAACCGAGCGATCGATCTCGACAGTTCATCTAGTGCCCGTTGTGCATGGTCCGAAGACTCGAACAGGCACAAGACATCGTCTGCGTAATCTAGGTCGCATAGCTTCCCTCCACTTCCCAGTTCCACTCCTACATCCCGGAGATCTCCTAAAGCATCTTCCATCACCTCGTCCATGGAGAAATTGAACAAGAATGGAGAGATGAGACACTCTTGTCGAACGCCACTAGTCGTTTCGAATGAAGTTGATACTTCACCGTATGCCCTAATGCGAACATGCGTGCGAGTATAATGCTCGCAACAGGTTCACAAACTTCGTAGACAAGCCCTTCCGGTGGAGAGCACTGAGTAGTGCTGGTCGATCCACGGAGTCGAAAGCACCTTTCAAGTCGAAGAAGACTACGGTCGTAGGGCGCCGGTGTGTGTGGCGCGTTTCGAGTATCTGTCAGTGAGTGAATATCCCGTCGATGCAACTTCAACCTGGTCGAAATCCGGACTGCTGTCCGCGGATATTACCCTCGCAAATCGGCGTCAAAGGGCGCAGCATTATCGGAGCTAACACCTTAGTAACTACCGGAATTAAACTAATTCCACGATGATTGCTACAGGCACTCCTTGTTGCATTCTTGAAGATGGGTTTAATCAGTGGCTGACCCCACGATAGCGGGATACGCTCCTCGTTCCAAATATCATGAAGCAAGGAGGTAAGTGATTTCATCAGCACTTCTCCACCCAATTCGAAAAGAACTGGGGGGAGTTCCCGGTGACCTGCTACTTCTCTCTTTAGAAGTCGAATGTTCAACTGCACTTACACTTCCGTTGGGGGATCAAATGACACCTCCCAAGGATTCACAGCTGTAAACGTCGGACTTTATACGTTAGCGTGTGACCAGCTAAACTGATCCTTGAAATGCTCTGCCCAAAGGTCCAGTCTTTCCCGTCTACCATGGATGAGCTCTCCGTTCCTACCGCGCACGACTTCACTAACCGAAGTTCGCCGCCCACCGCTGTCGCGCATAAGCTTAAGCAGATTTTGACTGTTACCTGAAGCAGCCGCTTCCTTCATCTCTTCGGCTGCCTTAACCCACCAGTTTTCGCGGTCATTCTTAAGGCTTATCGTCACCTGACGCTGTGACTGTTGACGCACCTTATTCACTTCTCACCATATTCTACCAATAATAGGAAGAGTGTGGTGTTCAAACATAGAAAGTCCTCCCATTCTCACATGGGGATGGGGCTATTGTCATAGCCATCTGCTCGCAGGGGTCGTGTGGCTTTTAGGACATGTACAGAACAAGATTGGGCATTATGAGAAATTCATTGGCAGTCAGCGTAGTAAGACTTCCGAACAGGTAGCCGAGTGAGTGTTAATAGGCTTATTCGTCGGTTCATGAACTGCGCAGTGTGGTACATCATTCCTTAGATATTTCTCGTGAGCGCTCATCAGTTCGTCTAGCGCCACATCACTTCTGGCGTCGTTAGTCTTGATCGTTTGTGTAGCTGGACGTTGACTGACCAATGTCACGATCATTTGCAATTCGTGTAGGGGAACATGGATTTGTTCCTCTGGGTCAATTGTTTAAACGAAACGTTGATCCCCCAGCGCGGTCGCCATTTGCACGGTGCACACGCACGCTCCTGTTAAGTCTACTCAATCTCCTACCGCTTCTGTCTGCCTTTCCATTGTACCGGTGAAGTGTCTGGGTTGTCAGTATTGCAATTGTAGAGCCGTGTAAGGGTTATGCATAAGTGAAGACAACGGTTAAGGGCAAGCAGACGTAATACGGGATACGTGCTAAGACAACCGCTTTTACAGTCGCTCTTGATTCCGTAAAATAGACTAAATATTTCACCTCTCCTGACCGCATTCCGTTGTGCCGGTCTAATGGCTTGGGTATCAGTATCTGTAAGAGCAACAAACGAGAGGTCCAAACGATCAAAAACAGGCAACGGTAAAAAAGAACAGCATTGGGAGAAGCGATCTCACACGGTTTATGATGCATGCGGTAAATTATTCGAGAATGAGTACATCACGCGTGCTTTGTCTTACAATGTTGGCAACAAAAAAACAAATGCAAAAGCTACCGTTTAAAAAACGACAAACAGGGCATCAGCAAACAGCATAGACTCACATGACCAGTCAATCCCGCCTTACAAGCTGCTGAGCCCAACGTGATTGACTGATCACGTGAGTCTCTATTCTGTTTGCTGACGCCATGTCTGCCGTTTTTCCACGCGTTAACTTTGTCCTTGTTTTTTTAATCTTTTACTTCCTTTGTTAATGAAATAACAACGTATATCATTTTTCAGGGAAGAAGCCGCGGCCAGCAGAGGGCTGCCAAGTGGGAAAGTTGACCGGCGGTGGGAAGATTTCAACCCACGACCCTCAAGTCCAAACGCTAGGACCGTATCCACTTGGCCATCGCCAGCCAACTGCTTTTTCGCGCAGATTTTTACCTACTACGTTTTCCTATCGGCAGCTTCCACCATTTTTATTCCCATCATTTTTCGTAAATATACGGCGCCATGTCCACGTAGGGAAAACTGCATCCAGACCGAACGGTAAGGGACCTGACTCATTATATACTCTCCTTCACACCGTACGATCCTTTGGTTGAACTGGAATTCGAGAATTACAGGATAACCAGCGACGTCAGTCGTTTTAGATGAGTCACTGTTCGCCTTGTCCTAGGTGTAACGCTTCTGTTTAGGGTCGCCATATCTTCGCGCAGTTACGAAGTGTTAAAGGCTGATATAATTCGGACTGCCCCTGATGAAAACCAGCGCATTTAGCCGTTAATTCAAGGGATCGAGTCCAGCCGCCACCAACGTTGCCCATGGAGACTTCTGGTAAGAACAGAGGCACAGCGCCACCCACCGCACCGAAAGTACTGGATATGCGAAGCAGCCGTTGAAGCCGCAAGGTAAAGCAGCCCGTTCGTTTTTCTGAATCCGTTAGTTTCCAAATCAGTCTGTTGAATAATTTTCCATTAGTAACATCAACCGTACTTAACAGGATAACAGATGTTTGTCGCGATTATCTATGCGCCGATGGACATGCCCCCTCCATGTTGCACCGACGAGGGCAGCACCGAACGCTGCCGCCACCAAGTCCAACATCCACCGGTGCCCACAAGCACCATTTTCACAAGATGTTTTTGTTTTACTCTCTCTCTCTCTCTCAGAAGAACTCCTAGGACCGAAGGGACTCCACGGAACGACAAACGCCGTTCCCATGGCCGACATCAAGCACGCACCAGTGAACGAAGAGAACCCCAGGTCAGACACTCATCTTCAACCCCATCTGGCGAATATTGTGAACGAGGGTGAGACCCTTGGGTGTAAGATGCGATCAGATCCACCGTTTTGACCAGAGCACATTGGGCGGGCAGCTCGGTTGCAGCGGTGATGGGTGTAGCTAGGCCAGGTGATCACGCTTCCTGGGTTTATTTCTTAATGGTTTTTCAGGTTGCGTGTCCGGCGCACGGTCAACTCCCAACAACTAACAACCACGGGACCACCAAAAGAACGGTAAATTTTCCCATTGGCGATCAATTCCAAGGCCCCGAGACATCCGCCAGTTTCAAGCTTGTTCTGTATGGTCCCAATCGAAGCTCTACTGAGAAGGTCTTCTAAGAGAACCCTGTAGCGGAACATGGATTTGTTTGGCCGAACGTTGACCGTCCAGAGCGGTTGCCACTTATACGTTGCTCACGCACGCGCCGCCCGCGCGCTCCTGTCAAAATATACTCAATCTGCTACCGCTTCCGACTCTTCTCATTGTACCGGTCAAGTGTCAGGGTTGTCGGTATTGCAATCGTACAGAGCCGTGTGACGCACAAGTGGTCACAACGATTGACGGTGAACAAACTTGATACGTGATTCGCGCTAAGGCAATCGCTCTTATAGTATTCGTAAGAATAACAAACGAGCGGTCAAAAAGATCAACAAAAGGCAACAGTAAAAAGAGCATCATTAGGAGAAGCAACCTCACTAGGTTGATGATGCATGCAGTAAATTATTCGAGAATGATTACACCACGCATGCCTTGTCTTAGGGTGTTCGAAAGTCGATATGAAGTCGGGGGACCAAAATATGGTGGTGAGACGTGAGAAACGCTTACGATACAGTGCTTTTTCCATTTTCACCCAAAGGAAAAACCGCCCCTTTATACCACCGAATTATTGAGAGGTCCTAAAAGCTAGTCATTGCAATAAACTGCTATGTTTCGCAAAGGAAAAGAGCCCGAAAAAGTAAAACGAACAGGGCGGCCTGCAGGTTGCATCACAAAAAGGCGCACGCCTGCGCACGGAACAACAACACACCTGAAGGTCGGTCAGTTCAGTTCAGCTCAGTTTTGACAGAACAGAGGAGACCCGAAGAGCCACAACCGTCAGGGTTCTTCCGATCTTTTGCACACAAACTGGCATTCAGCTCGGCGTGATTCATATCTCCCACGCTATCTTTGGCCTTACATCACTTCATTTAGGTTGAAAATTAGTGTTAGAGATAGCAAAACCCACCTCACTACCACGGCGACAGAACGATTATCACGTGAGCGATCCAAACTGGATTTTATTGTCGCCAATAAGCATTGCTTGAATATAGATATACCAGCTCACCTTTTCTCACCGAAGTAATGTTCGCAATTTAGAAACCGGGATGGTCTCAGCTGTTATTCTAGACAACTCAGTTCATTCATCTTCCATTCATTAGTGAAGAAATGCGCCCTGATTGCCAGCCGAGAGCAAAGCTGTACCGGTTTCTTTCCATTCCCTTCACCTATGGATAAGGGTCATGGAACATTCCATTTTCGCCTTTAACTATTTTGAACGTCTCAATCAGATCCCCATAGAACTGCTCGGCGTTCCGGTGAGAACAAGACTAGGCCATTCAACCTCTGTTCATAAGTCTCCTGTTTTCGACTTTCGCTCATATATATATCTGGCGAGTCGTTGAGCCTTCCCAAAGCATTTCTTATCTTTCCAGAAGAGTGGGGGCATCTGTGGATTGCTGTGCTGCCGGATTCTCTTTTCCCAGCTGGATAACCCATGCCTCGTTTTGCAGCACATTTCCGATGTCATTTTCTCTGATCACTGAGAAGCGGAGGACCTGTGGGATCTTCAAAGGTTCAGTTCTCATTAGTATGGCCGGAGTTCCGGATAATCCTATTCTGTGTGCATGGGATATAAGTCCAACTTCTGATTTTTTGTACTCCCTGATTTTTTTCGGCCGTTTGGATGTCCACAGGTGACTACGCGATACCGCCCCCTCTCTCGCTGTAACTAAGCACCATCTCTGCCAATAGCTGGCCATCTCAGAGCGGCATACCAAGGCTTGAATGTCTTGTTACTTCGGTTTACAAGACCTGCCTCGGGGGCTTACATATACTATATCTGAGTAAGGCGAAATTGGGACTTGGTCTTGCATACCAAAGGATCGGCTGCGAAGTGCGTATGGGGAGTTGACAGCGTCATGTTAGATGTCTGTTGCAGAACTAGCTTTAGTTTTTTAAAGGATAAAGAGAAATGCGAGGTCTATCTAATAAGAACTCAAATTGGATCGCGCCGAGGGGCCCCCATCTGGTTCTACGACTTATACCGCAGGACGGCACGTGGAGGATTCTAGTGAGCGCCCGACTAACCCTATTCGGGCAATTCTCAAGGTATGGCCCATTGTTCGATTTGCAGGTAGTGCGCTTGCAATCTTGAGTGCGGAATTCCTTAAGAATCATTACAGTGTTTCGTTTAGTGACGGCAGTCTAGTGGTGGGCCTGCTCATGGATTTTGAGGAGCAGATGCGCTTGAATTCTGCATCCCTAAGGGTATGTATTACATAGATGGGTACGCCGCTAAGGCAAAAGGAGCCCGAGTAACATGGTATTTATGTTATTGGAGAATGTCTTCCTGCAGGGGACTTCATAAGCCACCTGGTGTGCCAGCTACGTTAAGCGTGAATCCTCCGTTTCCCTCCTCCGAAATACAGCGTTAGACATTTTGCCTGACACTTTGTGGCCTCCCATCCATCTAGTGAAACTTGGGTGTGTTTGCCGACATCCACTGCCAAACAACCTTGAGCAAAGTCATCTCACCAAGACATTCGAGTATGTTGGATGCATCCATGGAAAACCGAAAAGTATAGCGGGGCAAATTGATGCTTCTAACATTTGCTGGTCCACCGGGACCGCCTCTTCGCGTTTTTTTGGCTTCGTTCGTGAAACCCACATAAGGGGACGAACGCACCATGTCGCAATCCCCACCAGATGAAATAATATCTCTGACCTCGTATTCACCTAAGGTCCTTTAATGTTGACACCGTGCTTCATAAATTTTCATTTAGTGACCAAAACACGGCTACTGCTTTATTCATATTCGCCCCAGACCCCGAAAATCTGCAGCCAATACCCGATCCGTGAGCACCTCATACAAATTGGTAAACTGGGCTGGTTTGACTGTCTCTCTACGGAGCCTTGATTCATCACACTTTTTCCTTTCATCTGGCCCCCAAGAAGCTGCCGACATATATGCAAACTTACGCTAGATTATTAACAGTCTCATTCTTCACGCAGCCCAATCCCGGGCAACGCGAATAAGCAAAATCTGCAAATATGAAAAGATTCTTAAGCTGCAGATTACCTACACGCAAACCTTAGGCTTCTCCGTATTACTGAAGTTAAATCGTTTTCAAAACGACCTGCTTGCTGCATACGAGGACCAACTTCGCGGGCAGGAACAAAATGCCCTTCGGCAATCGAATCCCGGCCCGCATTTCTCCAGATTTCAGCGGTCCCGCACTATTTGCAATAAACCTAGTAACCCTATGTACATCAAACACAGGAGCCAGCAGCTTGATGATCCAAGGGAATTTGCCACCAATTTACCCACACTCCCCAGGCTAACAAATGGAGTACTTACGTCCATCGTGTTTAAAATAGAGAAAACAGAGCATGCTCCTGCTATCGTCAAACCATCTTACTGACATGGCTCAGACGGTGTTCCCCTGTCCTATTTCCCCTCGGCAAACCCGAAATTGCACTTCTTTTGTTAAACTTGTTTACTACCTCCATTTTAAGCGGGGATTTCCTGTTCGTAGGAAAGTTTCCACCATAGCTTCCCTCTACAAAAATGGACCACTGAATGACCCACAAAACTACCGTCCAATAAACCAAACACACATTCTAACTGACTTTCTCACTAATAACGACTTATTCGGTTTTATAAGCGCAGATCTCGTACATCATGCCACTTTATTTTTTGATCTGGCCACTCCAAATGTCAGTAAGAAAAATGCCATTATAATGATCTTCCTTGACACAAGCAAGGTGTTTGATCGTGTGCCCATCCTATGGCTTAGTAGATTTGCCGTACTCTTGGATAGCCCTCTATCTCTCTGACCTCTCCCAAGTTGTAAGTATCAACGGAACCCTATTCCAACCCCAACCGGTCATTAGTGATGTAAAACAAGGTAGTGACCTCGGCACCTTACTATTCTCGCTCTACATGGACAACATCTTTCAGGCAATATGCCACGGCACGCATTTCATATTCTCCGACGACATCCTTCGAGACATCTCCTTTACTGCAAAAAATGGCCAGTATCATGGAAGACTTAAACTCATAAGACAGGTGGTGTGGTGAATGAGCGACGCGATTCTCTGCCATTAAAAGCGCTGCTCCTGCCCGTAAGAGTCACGTTCCCCCGGGCAGGCTCTTTATAAACGGTCCCCCAATAATAATCACTCGGTGTGCAAAAGATCCAGGCTCGCAGTACTCCTCGTTCAACTTCCACGAGCAAGCTGTTCGCCAAATCGCATACGCAAACAAGAATAATGGCCTCGTTGTCAAAAGATCCCGCACTCTAATTTGTAAGCTGGTGCTATATAAATAACATTGTAATCCGAAACTGGAGTACTAGCCGATAATTTCTCAGACTTGCCCAGAGTTGATCGCGTTGCTGTGGAAAAAGTACAACGGACATTCCCAAAGAAACTTCTCGGTCCAGCATTAAGCATTAGTCACAGAGAACCATGCGAGCTGCTACAACTCGACCCCCTGTGGTTATGTCGTGTCAAACGTAACCTCACATTCGTTTTTAAGCTCCTAAGGTCGCACGCACATACGGCCGAAAACCCCGTGCTAGCGACTGCATTTACTCATTACGGAATCGACCGTTCTCTCTTGGAATACCACCAAAGTGTCATTTGGGTCAAATTTATTCACAATTGTTTACTCTACTTTGTAAAATACATTACCGGACCATGTCCGTTCCTGCCAGGGGCTTACAAGATTGGATATTTTATTATCGGAATTTCTCAACTTATCCTCATTTCTCAGCGTAACTGGGGTCAATATCAGTTCAGACCAAGCATTCGAAGGCCACCTAGACTTTAGCTCAAAGCTGTGCCACCGGCTTCCTTTCTAAGACTAATAGCACCATCGACTTAGCCGTTACATCATCCGCCCCGCATGTCTATTGAGAAAACAAAATAAATCAACAGAAATAGACTAAGCTACGCTGTAGCCCAGCGTTCTCTGGTATCTTCGACAAATCAGCAGCCATAATTCTCTAAATACTGTCCTATTCTCTGTATCAGCAGCTCGGAGCAAAGTGACTAAGACAGCCTACAGAAAAACAAGTTACTACTCAGGAGTGGTTACCATTTGTTTTAAGCTAAATTACTTTGCGTCATAACGGCAACCTGACCCCAGTACAATCCTGATCATTTTACCTCACATGTTTTTTATCATTAACCAACGTCCCAGTGTGGTCTGTCACCAATAAACCCTCCGACAGTTTGCTTAAGACCAACTCACCTTAATTCTCTACCTTGTGTCATCAATCCTACTTCTTATTTGTATTAATTCTTTTAATTATTTGCCAGATTATTCATTCACACGATCAACATTAATTTGCATGATGCCTCTATTTCTCTACCGTTTATTAAGCAAATTTACCTTGAGCTGGAACCCAAGCCAGACAGTGTCTTTCTCTTGTTTGTCTCAGATCCCGCACCCTGGCTATACGCGCTGTTGCCAGTTACGTCCACCGAAATTGCATCTCCGGATCCACGGGCTTTTTGCTCATGCTAGGACGCTGCCGGCCAGGCCTGGCGTTTCATTACTGGTCTGTTAAACCCAAATCGCGTCGCCGATCACCTTGGACACTCCAGCTCAGATGGAACTCCAGGGCCGGTCGAAAACAGTTACTACTGCCGCTGGAACGCTTTTTGTGCCCCTTCAAATTTCTCACACGTGCTGCCGTCCAGGTTCAAAAACCGCGACGACAAAAATGACAGCATAGAGGGCAACTTTCATCTTCTATCTTCCGCTCCCCCTACTAACAGCAATATATATCATTTTGCAGGAAGGGGCTGAGGCCAGCAGAGGGCTGCCAAGTGAGAAGTTGAACGGCGGTGGCAGGATTTCAACCCAGGACCTTCAAGCCCAAACGCCACTGATTTATTCGTTTGGCCACCGCCGGCCTTGAACATCGCATTTAAAACCGTTTTACCTCATACAAATTTTTCCTCCAATGCACCTCTCAATTCAGTCTATCGCCAGTCACATAGGGATGAAATCGGCCGCCCTAAGAGTTCCATTTTCCCTCTCTGCAAAACGTTTCATGAGATCGTGTCCTCCAAATTGCTCAACAGACTGCATGGCATTCCTCCGTACTCTTTAGCATTTTGTCGGCCCTTTGTTGCTGTTAATTGCCGCTTCCTTATTCACCTTGCATAACTTTTCTTTTGGCCAATTTCTATCGTTATTTTATCTTCACTGATCTTTGTCTCCTCAGATTAACTTTTTTGTACATCACCTAACGTCATTGACGTTCGCGCATCCGGCCATATATCGACATACGCCACACAGTTGTTCTCAAGTTTTGCGCCAGCGACACGCGTATTTGGTGCATTTAAACATGAAATGACTTGCACTCTCCTGCTCATGAATGGTTCCAGAATATCCTGTACAAACGTTCCAGGAGGTTTTTCCAGTTTTTATTTTTGTCTCGCATACTTGTGCACTGTTTGAAGAATTTGATTGCACCTCCCATGTAATCCAACGTAGAATATATCCCCACTTCCCTTCTGACTTCAAATATTCACGGTTCCTCTTCATTATGCATGCACAAATTGCATCTTGCCTTGCGCGTGCTTCTCGTAATTAAAAAACCTACAATATAGTCATCATCATTATCCATCTTTTTCTAGCTGGCTTAGTATTTATTTCTACAGCCGTCTTTCTGTGTCCGTCCTGTCAGTCACCGGTTCTTTTCACTTCAACATTGAGTGCAGACGATCCGCACACTGGATTAGCCTGGCCGTATATTTATGCACCCCCAAAAATCCGGATTGCCTACAACATCATTCAACACCCATATTTTGGGTTGTACTATTTCTTCCAGTATTTCCCTTCACTAAGCTGCTCGTAAGATTGATCGCTTTTTAATCCGCAGCTGGCAGCTAGGCCAGACCGCCGCCCGCTTGCTTTTCCTTTTCCAGGCCGCTCAGTTTTGCCTTGAAGTAAGCATTTCATTGATGCTTTGTTTACCGCGGTTTCGGCTCGCCTGCGATTATCAACTCCTGAAATACTGATGTCCTACTTCTCTTAAAAACACCATATTTGCACTCTACCTTTCACCTCCAATGTACATCAGTGTTGCAAAATAGTGCGGGGCACGATCATGTGCGACGCTTTGTCTGGCGCATATTGGGCGGGCAGCTTGGCGGGTGCAGATAGGTTGGCGGATAACGTTCTATTTTCGAACCTAAACGCTGGCGGATTACAGCCGCTGTTTGCACTCCTCAACGGCGTTTTTCCGGTTGGGTGGCCAGCACTCGGTCAGCCCTACCCACTGTTGTGTTAAACAACCCCCTGGTCCCTATGCTTACGTGCACCCTTTCGTACTGGTTTCCTCCAGATCCTTCTCAAATTTCTTCTGCCCAAACCGTGCAAAACGGAATCACACGGGAAGTGTTTTTTATTGGCATCCGATGTGAACTGACGTTCACACTGCATCTTGACATCCGAAAGCAGCCGAGGACCCTCATTTTGTCGTCAACCTCCGTTCTGCTCTGCGGAATTTGGCTCCTGGCAACTGTTCCTCACAAGAGTCTACCAGAAATTGTCTGATCTTATTCCGATTCCATTTCTTCATTTTACAATACCAACACCATCACCGGACCTAACTGAAGTTCATGAAATCAAAACTACCGAAAGCAGACCTCAAGCATCGGACACAAGATTGCACACTTTCAATCCCGCGCCAACATCTTCCTTGTTCAAAGAACTGCGCACCCAAACTTGTGGTTTTTGCTGCCTGTGTCCGTTCGATAGGCTTCTCACCAGACTAAGCATTCTTCAAGAAACTGCCTCCAAGTTACCAGTTACTTGATTTATTGCATTTTTCTTGCCGCACGTTACCCATTCTACCAAATCGAATTCGTGTTTATTCCCAACATTCAGGAAAAGTTCCAACTTAGTGGACTTTGCGGTGACGTTGTCGATCCACTCCGGTTCGCTGTTTGCACATGGCGGCCCACGAGATGCGCTCCAAGGACACTGAGCGATTTTGACGGGATGACCCCGTTGGACTAAGATTCCTCGCAGTGAAATTCGTTACTGTTTATGCTATTGCCAAACACATGACCAGAGGTACGTATGATTAGCTATTGCACAGGCCCCAAACGTTTGTTTATCTTATGATCTTTTGTCTCAGTCGTCGCATGTCATGATCATGAGCATTGACTTCGGTATTATCCAGGAAATAAAGTATTATTATTATATTTCAGGGATTCAGAGTGGCACGGTGGGCAGTAGAAAGATGATTGCGATCCGTGGTGCTTCAAATGACAACGATTTTGGCGTTAGCGATGCCCCTGTGTTTGAATTGCGACGGAACGAAATATCGGCTCCATCACAAAAGGGTTGGTTTGTTTGGAATATTTAGCCGGTGGGTGAGAGTAGGTGCTGGGCGGAACTCAATGTTGTTTCTTCGATCGTTTGAACATTCGATTCAAACTCTAATGTTTTGCAAAATGTCTTGGGATTTATTTCTATCCCGATCAAACAAGTTAACTAACGCTACTGAGTAAGAGTTCAAAATCGACGTAGCCATTTTGTGGGCTAGAACGTTGATTATTTAGTTGGCACATATCGTTTTCTTGGGCGGATTCGGGGTTGCACGTCGCGGCACGGCCTAATACGGCAACTAGAAGTTCTGGGTTGAGATTTGCTGCCGGTTTGCAGCGTTGTTGCAAAAACCTAGAAAATTTGAATAAAGGAATCACGCTTTGTGGGTGCCAGATATCAGCGGGTGAAGTTGTTTACCAGATTAATCGAATACATTGTTAAGACCTTTATGTTAGTTTGGAAGTACATGAGAATTTGGCGGCAATCCAAGACTCCTACGGTGCGACTAATTAGAACGTCGGCTGCAAGTGATAGGAATGGAAAGGCGCGCAAACGGAGGCAACAGTGCAACGATATGCCCAGGTTGGAAATCTACATTTGCTGATGAAACGATACTCTTAGGTATCGTAAGTTGTGCGAATGATCCATATCATGGCAAGAAAAAACAGCTTGAGATTTACTGGTTACCTCCGAATGCCGTGGTACTCAGTTAAAATTACCGGGTTAGGCGGTAAATTCCTATAAACTATGAAGCCCACAGAAAATCTTGGAGGCACGCGGTAAATGAGGCCTGAAATAAATGAGTTACTCTTCCGGAGCTAAATGATTTTACTTACTAGAGCGTGCAAAAAAGATCCAAGACGAAATTCCAATTCTTCTTAATTTCAGCCGGACTGTCCTCAAAGTACGTTCAGTTGACAACAAAGGGGACAAAGCTAAAATGAATACAGAACTTTTTGCTGGCTCCTCCTATTTGAGCGTAAATTTATTCTGTTTTATTTTAAGCCAAAAAAATCAACTTGGTTGGAAAAATACACTGTTTAATCACCAAAACCGGTAGCAGCCGATGAGAATATCTGCAAATCTGGATGCGGAAGCTTCTTTGTCAGGCACAAACGTGCTCAACCAGCTCGTTCTCATTCGGATATTTTAGAACTTATATATGCACAACTTGAGGTAGACAGGAGGTACCTCTTTAGCGCTCCTCGAAGGAGTTGAAATTTTGGGTGCAATACAGATCCAGGTAGCCACGGCATCCGGGTCCCGCCCTGAGGGAACTTTCGCCCTGCCCAAAAATGCCCCTCGGCAGACTCTACTTTCCGCTTTGGTTGCCCAGGGACTTGCCAATCTGGGCCTTAATCAGTATGAAGTACAAGATAATTTAAAACAACCTGATATTTTAATATCCTGAGGAGGCTAGACTAAGTCTTCCCATGAATTATGCGGGAATCCTCGTTTGTAACAGCAAAAAGCTATGCTGTACTCTCCCGCTGTGCTTCAATAACCAATGCGGCCGTTTTTCACGTAGGTCGTGCTTCAAAAAAGCCATTCTCCATAGTGTTTGACCAGCATTTGTGACGACGGATTGGATGCGAATGCCATTTTCAACAACTTTACAAAAGCCTTTGTTACGGTTCCTCACAACTCTGTTCTACATTAGTTGGAATCTTTCGGAATATTTAATCACACGCCTGCACTTCACGCAGTTTCGTCAAGGGCGAACCTTTGATCTTGGATCGCGGCAAGGGCTCTATGAACCAAGTCCTACTCGCAGCGATTCCGCACAGGGTCTCCTGGAAGCACGCCCTACGAAACCTCCAAGAGGCAATCATGTGAGCAGATTAAGGCCGGCCAAAAAGTGCAATGGAAAGACTTGAAGTTTAGTCCGCATGGCTGGCCCCAAGTTGGTACCTAGTTTACGCCTAAGCACCGGTACCAGTAGAACCTGCCGGAGTGCTTTCATTTTCGAAATGCAACTAGTCTTAGCTCTAGTGCACAATTCAAAAGTAATACCTTCATTCTACCTAAGGTAGTAGTACTGAACACAACGATTTCCTCAAATATCTGAAAAAGCCAAGTCGATTTCTGTGTGGTTACGCGTGCTTGAGATTGTGAAAGTTCTTCACATGAATTCGTGATACGTCACCTATTGGCAAGGTGATTTTGACATGCTAGTCTGGCGGCACCAGAAAACAGAAAGGAGGAGATCAACTTAAGCAGAATATTGCCCAAAGGATGAACTTCAGTATCCCGATCTTGGAAGCGCCCAAACGCTGCTTGCAAATGTGTCACAATCCGCATGAAAGGCACTGAATCGCTCATTTAGAAACCAAACCTGCAATCATTCGTAAGCATTTTCTCTGCACTCACAAAGTCAGTAATGCATCATGCGATTCACGTAAACCAAAATTATTGTGACCCCTTCAGCGTAACAGATAATACGCAGATTGCACGTCGCGTATATCGCAATAATGATTCAATTATCGGTTCACGATAGGGCAAACTGAAATCATTCCTGCAAGTATCCACTGTGCCTACTCCCGAAGCTGCGGTCGCTGGAGTTATGCAGCAAAACATGGATACCTGCTAATCCTATGGACTGGTATGTTTGAGAATAATGAAATGAATTTGGTTGCATCTGTGAAACTGAGATGTCAACTGCAGGGAACTTCTTGCACTTCGCACCATCAGTTGGCTGTGCTTCAGTGTTCTCTAAAGGCAACCCATTCAACGGCTCCTTGCCACTAATTCGTCC
The DNA here is from genome assembly GCA_008360955.1 of Fasciolopsis buskii. NCBI lineage: Eukaryota > Metazoa > Platyhelminthes > Trematoda > Plagiorchiida > Fasciolidae > Fasciolopsis > Fasciolopsis buskii. Next base: position 49,235 of record LUCM01002095.1, on the reverse strand, counting down.
TCCGCCACACCTTGGCAGCAATTTTTATACTCCAGTTACACGACATCTGTGTTTAGTGACCCAACATAGCTCACGAAAACAATTAACTTGCTATGATGTTGAATATTTCCGAGGTTACCAGAGTGCCATTAGGCGATTAAGTAATTCCAAGTTGTTGACAGGTAATTTCTTCCGCTACTGACGGACTAGTTGAAGCTCCTAATTTTGTCACCTGGGGATCAGTTGACGTTGTCTAAGTACCATTAGTTTACTTCAGCAACTCCAAGGTCTGCAGCATGTTTCCTGGTTCATTGAAAGTATGCTCGATAGAATGTTGTTTGCAACTGTTAAGTGATCGGCATCTGTGAGGCTTCAAATGCACATATGCACAAATCCTATATGGACCGAAAAAGGTGAAATCTAATGTTGTACGAAACATTTTCCTGAATTGAGCGGAGGTTTTTCTCAGGCTTGCACATATGTGCTTGGAGCGCACCTCACCAACAAATGGGAAATTTATTACCGTGCCCTGTGCGTGTCAAGTAATCATCTACGAAATAAAACGCAATTAGCACGAAATGAACAGAGCTTTCACTTCCTTCGCCGAACTGAGCTCCGTATATCTTTATGGGATAAAATGCATGCACCCGTATGCATGGTTTCTCGTGCGCCAGGTGCCCCAGGTAAACATTCACCAAAGACAATGGCATCAAACGTACTATTTCGCTGAAGCAAATAAACCCACCAACTTTTACTGACCTTATTATTAAAATGTTTCTCGGAGAGGGAGAAGTGGCGGCTGATGTACCTGACACAAGACTATTGACGGACACCAACGGCCGCGACAATCTGGTGGATGCACTTCTGTGGCCAAATCGATAACAGCTCAAGTAAGATAGCATTGTCAATTGACGTAATTTGATGAGTGATCTGCAGTCTCGAGCAATTTATACACAAAAAGTTAATTGCTTTTGTGAACCGGGAAGGGGAGCGAACTTCCTCATTTTTCTTAGGGCGACGCTTTACTTGGATTTTCTCCCGGGCTCTGTTTTTAAAATTTATATTACCAACAACACTGAAAACGTCTCAGTAAACTCAGCAATGGATGGTTATGACGTCACACGTTGAAGCGCAGAGGCAAAAGAAATCCAATTTGCAATGGAGTGCCGCATGTCTTGATTTTCGATTGGGACGTGCTAATCAGTGGCGAAGATTGTATAAACAGGCCTCTGAGAATTGATCCTGCTCTTCTGTTAAGGTTGAGCATAAGCACTGCGCTGCAAGGGGTCGAGCGGAAGAGGATTTAAGCTTTCTGGCATTCAAGGCCCCTATTCTTCTCATATCACCGTCAGGCAGCGACCAACTTTGCCTGCCGGTTGCACAAAATGGGAGGCAGTTTACCCAATTTCTCCAGGGAAGTCTTTCAATGGTTTTATCGGAGTTACATCTGACCCTTGCTCGAGTGCCGCATACAAGTTTTGCAACCTGGTCTGATTATGGACTAGGGCGTTCGACGAGATAATTAAAGAGAAGCCACGACGTATGTCCGGAGTGTATTACAGGGAAAACGCGCCTGAAAATCTGCCAGCTAAAAGCAAAACGAATTAGGCGCGGTTTATCTTTTTATGCACAGCCTAGCTTCACTTGGACCCAAGAACTAATTCTAAATAAGTTCCTTATGGACAGCTTAGAAAATATACTGTGGCTTCGACCTGAAACCAGTTCCAGCGGAAATTTCTTTCACCCACGGGAGACAGTCCTTATGGGTCGGCATGTCAGATAATGTACTCTATGCCCCGGGGAAAGATTCACCCAGGTTAGTGATAATTGCGTGTATGGGACTAAAAATGGGCTTATCCTCTTAAGCTATAAATAGATAATGGCTCACATCCCGATGCGGTTGGTGTATACACTTATGGCAATGGAAACAAAAAAATTCTTTTCAGTTTTATTCTTTTGTTAATACCTTTATGTTGCTCTTGCACATGTACTGAATTTTATTTCTGCTCAGTTGATGTGCCTGCCTCTTTGCTGCTATGAATTTGCACATGCTTGTTTTGAGATTTATTTTACCCATTACGGTCAATCTGAACATGATCAACGTTGTATTGCCACGTGCTTCATGTCGGTGGTCGTCCACTGTGGTCCATTTCCAAATTTTCCAGCGCCACTATCCTCAAATAAAAGAAAACAGTTCAGAATTTGGAACCACCGCGAATCGACATGCCCTGTTTTCGCGCTTGGGACCGGTGAGTGCTGAGATGACCTTGAGTTCCTGAGCGCCCCACGGGTTTCGCAGCACATCGTGATCCGTTGATATTTTCTGTCCTCACGCCCAAGTATTGGGAGCCCCCGCCTCTTAAGACCTGCAGAAATCTACTTTTGTTAGTAATGAACAGAATGCAATACCCCTCTGTTTTTTGTACCCCAGACCACAAGGATACCCCTTGAGTGCCGTCTTTCTTATCCGGCTGAGTGAGATTGTCTTTTTGGAAAAGAATTTTTGAAGCAAGGAGAGGATCACTGAAGGATACGATAAGCAAGCTTGGCTCTGATATCGCTCAATTAATGACTCATTACATTCAGATGTGACTCCAAATAACACAGCATTATGAGCCATACAAATTTCATTTTAGAATATGGTAGTGCGATTACCCTGTCTCAGCGACTTTGTATAGCGATGAACAACAAAGGCTAATAACTATTTTTCGATCACTCCTTAACACAGTTGCTTACACAAGGCATTCAGCGGAGTAAAATGTCAGAATATGGAGATGAGAAAATGAGTTAATCGAAAAAAATTTTGAAATGTTTGCAAAAGGGAAGGAAATTTATGGCATATGGTTTTCATAACGGAGTTGGATGGAGAAAAAGAAGTGCAACCCTCTCGTGGGTGGACGAGATCAGTCACTTCCAGTTGCAAGTCATAGGGTCATGAGAAGTAGTCGCACTCTGTTTGTGAAATAGTCTCAAATCGAAGTCATGGTAATAAGATAGACTGGGCAAATCGTGCAAAAAAACGAAAATTCGTCTGCCAGCCACTCGAGCGTCCAGATGGGTGCTGTCGGCCAGCGTCCTGTTTCTTTGCCTTTTCTTGGCAATTTGCGTCCTGCGAGTGAGGCGCCCATGCTTAAGCACAATATTCTGCGTGCTATTTTCCGATGGTAGCTTACAGAGACTCAAACGCTCCGTGTTCCCTGCAGGATATAGTTAACCTGAATCTGAAGTGCTCTACTCCACTCTGATTTGCCGCCCTTACGCAGTGTTGAGCGTTTGAAATTGCTCTTAGCAGTTGCGGTTTGGTCCTTGGTTTGGGAAACATCCATGGCATCAATCATTTCATTCTCTCTTCTATACACTGAAGCGTTCGGAAATGGAGAAATCTCTAAGTATTCGCCGGGGTTCCGTCTACAAAGAGCAGCTTGCTCCTGCGCACAGATTTAGTCTTTAGATGCAGAAACTGGCTTTGTTGAACTATTTTCATCGATGCATCCTCCGTTATATAGAGAAGTCTAATATTTGCGTATCGATATTGCACAGCTTAGAATATTCTTCTGGTCTTCACAGATTTTACATATTTTCATTATCCGGAATAAGCGCTTTGAGGAGTGATGTTTTTAGTAGTCAAATTCAAGTTTGCCCATAATGTATACGTGGCAAGAAAAAAAACATCCGGCCATTCGAATCTCAGAAGTGCGGCAGTGTGACCAGCCCTGTTTGCTATCTCGTAGGAAACGTTCACGGACTGGGTAGTGGTTGCCGAAGCCTGGGGTCTAGAAAAAATGTGGAAAAGGCGGAAGACCATCGTGCGGCCACTACTCGGGGGAATATCCAACAAGAGAGTATTGACGTTAGGAAGATCTTGAGTGGACTCGAGATAGACGACATTCGTTCCTCTATTGAGGTTGGCGAGATGCTGCGTTAATGAAAGGAGTTCAAGAGCTGTGCAGCGACTATTTTGATGGACCAGCAGATGGTGGGAGCATTTTACGCTCCTGCTATAATTTCCACTTCGTCAGTGATCAATGAAATGCACGCAAACGCCTTGATGAATTGAGGTAGCTCAAGGTTGTTTGACGACGGAGGTCGGTAATGATATCCAAAGTGCAATAGACGGTTTTGTGTATTGGCAGAAAGCTGCAAATGTCTTGCAAATTTTCTAGCACAGGATAACGGAGGGGAGTGATGGAGAATTCACGCTTACCCTAAACCAGACGCCCTATAAGTCAGTTAGTCTGTGTGCTAAAAAAGAGTTGTAACTACTCAGAAATATTTGTTCAGCGGTTTAGCAACCCGTCAACCGCGTTTCAGTTGCCGTAATGATGCCACAAAAATGATTGTGTACGGAAGGTCTGAGGATGACACTTTAACTTTGGAGGGGCGCGCGTTAAGCACTATCAGGGCCACGTGACGTCCGGTCAAGGCTGAATGGTTTAGTAGGGATGTCAACAGTCGGTTGAGTCGCCTGATCATCCGAAATACAGCTAGACGGAGATGGTGGATTTACCGTTGACCTAATGGTCTTGCAATGGAAATCGTTGGAAATATTTGGAATTTTGGAGGTTGGATATCTGTGTAGAAGCATGGTAATAGCTGTAGGCCCTTTTAGAGTAGTTGTGGAGTTGAGTCACAGAATTCGTAATGAGCATGAGCAGCGCTGCTAATTAGTTGAGATACGAGGATATTTTAATGACTATGTAAGTAGTGGGTTTTGAGAACCTAAAATTGCTATTGAAGGGGAAGGATGCACTGCGAAGTGCGTGAGCAACATATGTTGCTGAGCTGAGCAAGCATTGATCGGTGGCAACTTTAAAGACGTAAATAAAAAAGACCAGTGGCTCAGTGTTTGGTTGTTGTGAGTGTTACGGCTGAAGTGGAAATTAGTGGTCTTTGAAGATTTGTGCACGGCAGCGCCGAAGGTTATTGACGTCATAATACTATATGGCTGCAATGGAAATTAAGAGGATCTTACTGGGGTTACCTGTTAGGAAAACCTTACTGCACCTAATCGGGGGGGGGGTAATTGCCACTCTCAGGTTAAGGGGGTTACGAGATAAAAGGCAAGTGACAGGTCGCCATTTTAAAGTCAAGGCCTGGAATGATGTCGACATCAAATTCTGGGAAAAGCGGAATTCCGTGGGTAAGTTTCAGACCAGGGATGTTTGTTTATCCGGTTGGGGCGGGAGCATGCTTCTTAAAGCCTCCTGTGTGCATAGTCACAACGACGTTTAGCAGTTTTGGGGACCCAAAATGTAGTCTAGAATACCCTGTAGGAAAGAAACTAGGGAACATTACCGAGCAATGACTTGTTCCAATTTTGTTAGGAAACATCTTCAACTTGTCCATCCAGTGCCGCAACTTCCCGCCACTGTGAAAAACCTCTGTGATTATACCCTTTCATAAAACGGGCACAAGCCGTGACCCTGCAATCTACCTCCAAATATACCACACAGCAAGAGTCTTCAGGATCATGCAACGTATGATTAAGAACAGTCTAATGGCCTGCTTTCAAGAACATGAACATATTAACAGCGGATTACAAGGCTTCCTTTGCAAGAAACCCTGCGCTACTTGCATGACTGACTGCCTGAAGGCTATCACTAAGGCCCTGAGCACTGGGAGGTCAGTTATTGCAATCTTTTTAGACATGACGAAAGCTTTCGATAGTGTCCCACCCGAAGTTCCTAAATAAAATAGCATACTACGTTATTGTTGATCCGATCCTTTCGTGTTTTTATCCTACCTGTCATTTAGAAAGCAGATAGTTCAAGTAAAAAGCTTACTATATAAACCTAGATTAGTGTCCAGCGGTATGATCCAAAACAACGTCCTGAGCCCCCTGCTCCTCCTGTTACACGTTAATGGTGTCTTCGATGTTATTCGAAACGGCACCCCGTTTCCCTTTGCAGACGATATCAAAATTGTGTACATCTTTCGCCCTGAAGCTTTAGAGACCACAATGCGTAACATGTCGCAAGACTTAGCGTCACTAAACTCCTGAGCAAATGAACGGATGATGAAATTCTCAGCTGAAAAAAACAGTATCATAGGGTACAAATGCGTTACGCTCCCAAGAGAACTGAAGCTTGGAGCCTAAACCACCCACGTTTACTGACAAGTTCGCGACCTGTGCCTAAATTATTCCTGCACCTTGAATTTATCGGAGCATGTTCTCGCACAAATGGCCAAAGCAGGTATATTAGGCGGACTGTTACACAGAACTCTGAAATTGAACGACAGCAGAAAACATCTTTTTAGGGCCCACATCAAACCCATTCTGGAGTATTGCTCTCTAGTGTGTTCTAACATGAGGCAATGCTACAGAATGACGATTGAAAATGCCCGCATACGTTTACCAAGCAGCTGAGCGACTACTCTACAAGCCTAAACCACACGAAACGCTGGGAATCTGAAATTAGATCCCTTGTGGCTCCGGCGCATAAGGGTGAACCTGGCACTCTTTAGCAATATTGTTACAAGGGACAGCTGCGTGTCTGCACCCCGTATTAGACACCCACTCCCATACTCTCTCTGAAATGCGGATTCCACTACAACTCTCTCAGTTCCAAAGACTTCCGTTAGAGCCAAATTCTTGAGTGTTAAATATTCGTCCTTATGGAACAAACTCCCCAAAAACTTCCGCATTTTGTCACCATCATCTATTGCATTTAAAAATGAAGTGCTGTGCCCTTTCTCATTAATTTGTATCACCCACACTCACTTAAGTATCGAGTGTACGAAACTGGACTGGGCTTCTGAAAAACGCATTGATGTTAGCCTTTCGTTCATTGCGGAAAGGGAAGTAAATCTCTCTACTCACATCATATAGAGAATAACTTAGTCTCCCCCACTTCAAACAGAGCAGCGGCACCAAAGCATGCTATTTATTTACTTGCAGTTCCACGTCAGATGCATCACACCGTTCTTTTGCTTGCGAAATCGGTACCTATCGCTCAATAGTCTGACTAAATATTCATAAACCTTATCGCTCTGACTGCGTACAGGATTGCTCACTAACAACTTTCCCCTTCCATTCACCGAACTAATTCCAGTACAATCGCCAAAACGGTATGACAACCATAACCTGCAACCGTCTTACAAAATAAAAAATTCATTATCATCCTCACCCTTACATTTCAACAACTACTCTCTCTAAGCAAATGACTGCAGCCCGTAGAAATCGCCTTGTTTTTGAGAAACCATAAAGATACTCTCCAGACAAAATTAGGTCAACATCTTGGATTCTTCCTTTCTCACTTCTCATTGATATCTCTGTCCATTTTAGACAACTCATAGTTCATAATATCTCCAAGAGCATAGAGTCCTACTTGGTATCTTCTCTTCCATTGGTAACCGTTTCCATCTATCGTACCTGCTGGGTCCGACCATTTCTTTTTTCCAAAAGGCACGGCCTGTTAGAGTGGAATAAAATCCATGATTTCTGCGCTGCTTTTAGTCAGTCCCTAGTGCATCTGTCTTTGGAGCCGGTTCATCATTTATAACGGCAGCTGTTGTTCCCTGTCCGTCCTACCGAATACCAGCTCATTCTCTTTACTCATAGCCCAGATGATCCACACGCTAGATTATTCAGCCCATCAGTTTAAAAAAATAAATAAATAAATAAAACAAATCGACCCTGATTGCTCAGCCGACATCCGTTTGTTTTGGTTTGCATTATGCGTTTTAATAACTTCTTTCTCTGAGAAACTTGTAAGATTGATCGCGTCTCGACCATTAGCTGACAGCTGGGCTCCGTTTTTCTTCTTTATTTCAGGCAGTATAGTTTTGCTTAGATGGAAGCACTTACTACATGCTCACCAATTGCTGTTTCGGCTCGCCTGCGATCATTCGATCCTGGAAACACGGTGTCTTGCTTCTCCTACCAACACCATATTCGCATTCGTTCCTCGAACTAGTGAGTATACCGGCGTTACAACAGTAGTGCTGGGCGCGGTCATATCCACCGCTTTGGACGGCGCACATCGGGCGGGCAGTTTGGCTGCAGCAATGTGCGAGTGCAACTAGGTTGGCGGATAACACCTCCTGCGTACACCCTCAAACGGTGTTTTTCATGTTGGGTGACCAGCATTCCGTCAACCCGACCCACTAACACTGTTGTGTTAAACACCTTTCCAGTCCCCGTGTTTACGTGTACCATTTTGCACTGGCTTCCTCCCGATCCTTCCCAAAATTCTTTTCTCAAAACCACACAAAATGAACTCACGAAGGACAGTATTTTTATTGGCATCTGATATAACCTGACGTTCACACTGCATCTTGACATCCAAAAGCAGCCGAAGACCGTTATTTTTCATCAACCTCTATTCCGGTCTGCGGAATTCGGCAATAGATCAACGCTCCTGGCAGCTGTTCTCCACAGGAGTTCGCTAGATATTGTCTCATTTGATTCTATTCTCCTTCTTTTCCAACCCCACCTTCATCTCTGGATCAAGCCAAAATTCATGAACTCAAGGTTGCTCAAAACAAACCTCATGGATTAGTCATAGGACTGCACAATTCCTATCCATTGTCGCCGCTTTCCTTGCTCGACGGCCTATGCTTTCAGATTTCTCGCGTTTTACACTGCCTGACATGATATTCATATAATATCCAACCTGGTTTTGACTCATCTCTGTTCCGTTATTGCATCCATGTTGATCCTCATCTTCACCATACAACTCTTTTGATTTTAAGGATCCCGACAAACTGGCGGCAACAGCCATTGCCTTCTAGGCATATTTTGCTCCCGCGATACGCATCTTTCGTGCATTCAAGCATAGTATTACTCGCGGTGCAGGACTAGTAGTCAGCCACAGAAAATCTTTGGGAATCATTGTCTAGTTTTGATTTAAAACTCGAAACCGCGTGCCCAGCAAATCACATTGCCTGCTACGATCATGTGAGCGAAAACACATCTCATTGTATGTTTGGCTTCCGTTTTCGGCGTCTACAATGTGCCTTTCTTGCGCTGTATTTGATCTTGCCTTGCTCATGACTAGCATGTCGAGAAATATGCGTAATAATAATAATAATATTTGAGCCATATCGGTGATAGCCATAGCCAACATCCAACATTGGATTTCGAAGACTGACTGTAATCCCAAAGCAACAGTGCAAGGTGTCTACCTTTCGATTAGCTGAAGGGGTGGGCAGAGGACCTCCTTATCAGCAGTAGATAGTCACGGCCAATTTGGTTGGCAACTTCGACCAAAGTAAGTTATAACCCTCGAGTGTTCTTTAATCTGAGGGAATGTATCTATGAAACTAGGGGTCAGTTAGTGGAAAGGCGACCACTTATGACGGTAAAACTAAGTTTGTCAATTGTTAACCGTTGCTGAATGCAGAGTTCATTGAGAAAGAATGAGGACAGAAAAAAGGCGTTTGGAAGTTGGCATGACAAAAGAGTCAGGAGCACTATGACGAGAAAGGGTGAAAAAGGAGTTTGAACAATGCCTGGCTAACGATGTGCAAGAAGAAACCAAGGACGATATAAACAGAGTTTGAAAAGTGTGTAGCCGAATGTACAATCCGAAACCAAAAAAACGTGATTCGAAAATTTCCCCTTGCAGGACCATTCAATTAACCAGGGCCCAAGCGCGAAGGAACTCCAAATATGCTGCTGCAAAGACTCAAAATGAGAGCCGATGTCACAGTACATAAATATGAATTTGGTTCACAAGGGACCCAAATAAGTGAGTGTCGAATTCGCGCGGTGGGCATGAGTAAGCAAGTGAAGGCACGCTTAAGATAAAACAAAATACTTTGTAGGGCAATGATCTCGTGAATCCCAACGCAATAAATTTTGGTGGATTTTCCCTAGCTGTGTGATACGCACGTCGCTGGGATTCGTCTGAACATAGGTTTGAAATATAAGCACAATTTTACCTTTACCTACTTCATTTCTACTCTCATTAGACTACTCTTTCGACGAATGCACGCAGACTCCCTGTGATACATTGTCCATTGAATCTTTTTCTCCTGTTGCCATTTTTGTAACCCTATTCATCGGTTGTTAGAGCCACCAGGTACAACTTCGCCGCAATATACACAAAAGAGGTGGAGACGCGGAAACAGGCGTCACAGAAGCAACGCAATATGCATAAATGAGGGTGTTATTGGCCAATTTTGTGTTTTCAGGACCACAGGAGTAAGATGAAACGATGTATGCTGTGGTTGACAAATTGTAACCATTCAGTAGACGGAATATTGAACAACAGTGTCCGTGCCCGAGACTGGAGTGTAGTACAACGGGCACGTGATTCAATGGGGTGTTGTTGAGTATTACGGTTCAGGAAGGATAGTATCAGCAAAAGGTCCGGGCGAGAGTCTTTCAGCAGCCAATGTCCTAAGTGGTGTAAATCAGCGAGTGGTCTCCAAAAGTTGCACGTTATTCAGTGTTTAGTTGGCATGACACAGTAAGTGAGAACAAGAGTTACACATGAACGCAGAGCCACCGCTTTACCTAATACTGGCCTTCGGAATGCACTTACCGTCCGCCTTCGGAAACCGTCGTATCATACGCTCCTTTCTCACCTCCCAAGAGGTTTACGAAATGCATATAGTGCATCGGCCTTTCTTTAGCCTTTATAATGTTAACCGCCCTTAACATTCGGTTGGAGCTAGTAGTCACCTTTTTTACGGCACTTGGAGCCGCGAGCCTGAGTAGACGCGATCTCCAGAGATGATGACTATGTCGCCCGCTCTGAACATACCTTCACTACGTATCCAACTCCGTCAGGCTTGTAAAGTTGCCATGTATTCTCATAGCCATCTTCCTAAAAAGACCTTTTTCAATTAATTCGCTTGCTTCCGCCGCTGAATATGTATATCGCAAGATTGACGGATTTCAAAAAACCAGTGCTGGACCTCAGTGGCAAGTTCATTAGTGTTCAAAGCCAAAGGATGGATGTCGCTTCAGGATACCGGTATTAATGGACGAATGTTCAGCATTCCATCCTCTTCCCTTATCTCAGTACCAAGCGTCTCCTGGTCATGTTTTTGTTGCTTAATCAAAGACAGCGTTATCTTTCGAACATACCTGATCAACAGTTACCATAATCTACATCGACGACTGGAACACGAATGGCTGAATTTTCACTCCGTGCCCGTCTTCAACATGCTCTGCCTTAAGCTTTGATTCCAAGGTAAGATTTCTCGAATGGCTCCAAAAAATGTTGAGGAATTACCAAACTGTATGTTGGATAGCACGCCCTATCTTTTCGCGATTCGCTGCAGCATCTCCAAGGACAAATCCGTGTTCATAGTGTGCAACTTCAAAATTTATGGCTTGAGATTTCTTGTGGGTTATCAGGCATCCGCGTGTTTTTCTGTTTGCTTACCGCATATTACCCGTAATGGACCAAAATGGTCCGGCCAGGTATCCTCTAATGGTCACCAGCAAGGTATCTTTCTGCACTTCAGAAGCGCAGCCGCTAGTCATCTCCCTAATGCAGACACACGCCTCCGAAATTGTATACACCATTTGATTACTCGCATTACCTTTGTCGATCCACTCAAGATCAAAGACCGTTTTAGTGTGGTGTTGAGCACGTATCTATCCCCGATTGTGTTTTACACAAGCAGAACAAAAACGTGATGTCGAGTTGGGAGCATGATCAGACGTTTTGCTGTTACCACACAGTCAGTCTATCACACACTTGTACCAAACCATCGATGAGTTGGGGATTCCAACCCCTTAGGCCTCAGATCCTCGACATTGACCTTGACGTTCTTGTCCCACAACCGTACATCGAGGCCCTCGGACAGTAGGATTATAACGAGGTCACACTCTGCGGACCGCAGCTTTTCTGGATTCTTAGCGTCGACGAGTGTAATACCGGACGGTCGGACCCCCCAGCAGCTGCTTTAATTCTGGCCGGCCATTAAAATGCCTTGAGCAAGCGGATCGATGACGAGTACCTACTGAGTCTGGAAGAAAAGGACACAAGCATCACCAAAGTATTTTACAGTCTTTTACTTTCAGCGCCGGCGCGGGTTGGTTGCTGAGGTCGTTTATTGGCCAGTGCTTCCCGGGGAGAGATACTGAGCCGATGGTTCATGTTTTCAGCAGCTGCAGTTTTGTCATCCCAAGGGGTCACAAGTGGGTTGAATTGCCAGCTGATTGCATGTACCCCACTTTTCAACCTTTATTTCCTCGTTTATGACTGTAAGCATGGCTCAGATAAGATTTCTGAAACAGCCTTTGGTGTTGTGAACCTAATGAGGCACTGTCATCGAACCCGTCCAAAGTGGTGCTTCCCAGTCGATGGACTTATAACATGTCTTAAAATCATCGCAACCTTCACCGCCAAATCTGCAGCAGTTAGCCCCAGATTTAAGACCAATTATGACTTCAGAGGTGCGGCCTGAGCCTCGGTCATCAATATCCTAAAGTCGTAAATGCGTCTCCTCTCCTGCACAATCATATACCACTACACCGTGGCCGATTTCCGATGCGTATGAAAACGCGTGCTACTCTCCTGTCTGATTTCGTCGTTTGAAAACAGGCGTATCGGAAATTTTGTGCCCCACAATCTCCTAATACTGGTCAAAAATTCTTTCGAGAAAAAGTGACCTTCGATACCAATAATGATAACAACACTAGTACTTTATTTCAAGGATACTGCGACGACACGTGCAATGTGTAAAATCCTAAACTGCTGCGACAGGTAAAAAAGAAAAAAGAAAAATAGAACTGACGTGCAAGGGTGGGCGGCCTAAAAATTGACAAATAATTCACATCTTGGGTCATATTTGGAAAATAGTGCACAAATTGTACGGGATGAATTCTTGGGCGATTTTGTTTGACTAGGCATATCGCCAGTACCTTTTTGTTGCGCCCCTGGTAGTCCGGCATAAGCACGCAGCAGACCGGATGGATCGCCGACGCCACTGGTGGATCTTTATATGGCAAGATCCTTGACTGATAGAGAAATGACAATGAATAAATTGTGTCGGGAAAAAAGGGGCCATTCCATCCGGTGTTTTTCCTACAAAGTCGTTGTTGCCATTACTTTCCTGAAGGCATCCGGTAGGAAACGAATCCAATAGGAACCTACAAGCTGGAGACAGATGGTGGAATCCGCGTAGGTGCTACTGGCTGGTTGAGGATCTTTGGTCGGCTAACTAACTCATTGGTACCGGCTTCCGATTGCATCCCGCGAAGACGTTTTATGGGTGTAGGGAATACGTCCAACGGATGGGTTTTCTCTAGTTGTTTGTTTGCCGAGATGACTTACTTGATCTCGGGATTGTTGGGCATCGGATTTGTATTGTGAAAACCACCTTTTGTCAGCAATTCTGTCAACCTCACATGTTCTGCGACAGCGGCTCTCTCGTAGAACGAACAAGAAATTGTTGGTAACACTGAACACCGTTGCCGGTTTAGTTGACGCTCCGTGTAATGCCGCTGTCTCGCTTAAGTTGTGCAAATGGGCGACTGCACTAAACATTAGGATTAGGCGTCATCCTATACTACACTGTTGGCTTATCTATACCTTTTTCAAAGCACCACAGGAAACAAAAGATAGCATCATTTTTCTGCAGTTCGACTTATGTTATGCCAACAGATATTGCGAAAGCGACATCATCAGTGCTGTGGTCCAATCCGGCCCTTGTAATAGTTTCAACGTTGCTGCTCATTCGAACAGTAAGCGAGGTTTTCTGATTTCATGGTGTTCAGGACAAGCTGGTAAGGCAAATGCCGTAATTTTCACCCATTGTTGAAACGGCGAAATTTGGTGAGTATACAATAGTTTCACAGTGCTCCGTCACATCCGAATATTGTCCAACAGCTGTCTGTCACGACGAAATTTTTTTCTCATATGTGACAACCTTTGAGGCACGCATTCTCTGTCATCCACGGTGCGTTCGGCCTAGGGATGTTAAACAAGTGGCACTGCGAAAATTCCAGGTAGAATTCTTGTAATTTTTCTCGCTGCGCGCAACAACATGGGGTCTCCTTTCGTTGCTTTGGCGCGATCATCTACATCACGAAATTATTGATTGCTTAGCCGGTTCAAATGTTCCGCTGTATTTTTCTGCCCTGTGGTATGTTGTTGAATGGAGTTTTTCGCCCGATGGCCCATTTGGCATCCACCCTGGTGTCGTGCGCACTGCTTATAGCGCCTGATTACCGGCTCCATAATCCATAATCCAGTGTGCCTCTTGGAGAAGCGTCTTAATCCCCGCCAATGCCGCATGTGCCAGCTGGATTTAACTGAACTGGCAAACATAGAGATTAGGCTGAGGTTAGTGCAAAACGCCAAAAGCAACCGCGAGACAAGGCCAGTCCAATAAACACAGCGAATACTTACGAACAAAAGGACCACTAAAGGAGAGGTTGAAAAATCTGTTGCTATTAATGACATTACCCATGGGAAATTATGGAGTGACTATTATTGACGATTGCATGTCTGCACTTGACGCGCCCCTCCATGCCGTGCCCTGTTCAACATGGATTTCTGAAACGGAGATCTTGTCTCACAACCTTCTTGTGTCTTTTAGGCGAAAATCCTGATAGAACAGATGAGGGCAGGTCGGGGTAATTATGTTAACGCGACTTCGGTAAAGCGTTTAACTCCGCAAAACATCGTCTCCTGCTACCGAATTCGCGGGTCTTTGGCAGAGATGGCAGATTGTTGAAGTAGGCAGGTGAATGTCTATACCTTACAGCTCGAGCGGGACAGGCTAGTCCAACACAACGGCGGGCAGCAGTGAGGTGTCCCATTGGTCGGTACTCCAGTAATTTTTGTTTTTGCCGGCCGTCAGTGGGTTGGCTGTGCCAGTGCAGCATCCTAGATTGTTTTCCACAGATGACGTTACAGTGTTTGGGTTCTATAGACCAGATGCTCAAGGAAGTGATATTGTCTCAGTGTCGAACTGGACATAAAAATGAGACCCACCACTTAACGCAGGAAAACTCAGCTGCTTCCACGAAATGCGTAGGGGATTACAACGGCACGCCAGGATGGCCTTATCATAATAAAAGTATCAAACAAGCTATATGGAATCCAAGTAAAGTCGGATTTCAAATGGGCTGACCAGTATGTTTCACCTGCAAGGGAGGCCATAGGGGACCATTTTAGACAAAGTCCATCGGTATCTTGTAACTACTGTGCATAAGGCTTTCGTTAAACCTCACTCAGAATGCTGCTCAGGATCAGCCCCATTCTTCCAGCAGGATAAGGACTGCTTTGGGAAGGCTCAACGACTCGCCAGATATATATATGAGCGAAAGTCGAAAACAGGAGACTTATGAACAGAGGTTGAATAGCCTAGTCTTGTTCTCACCGGAACGCCGAGCAGTTCTATGGGGATCTGATTGAGACGTTCAAAATAGTTAAAGGCGAAAATGGAATGTTCCATGACCCTTATCCATAGGTGAAGGGAATGGAAAGAAACCGGTACAGCTTTGCTCTCGGCTGGCAATCAGGGCGCATTTCTTCACTAATGAATGGAAGATGAATGAACTGAGTTGTCTAGAATAACAGCTGAGACCATCCCGGTTTCTAAATTGCGAACATTACTTCGGTGAGAAAAGGTGAGCTGGTATATCTATATTCAAGCAATGCTTATTGGCGACAACAAAATCCAGTTTGGATCGCTCACGTGATAATCGTTCTGTCGCCGTGGTAGTGAGGTGAGTTTTGCTATCTTTAACACTGCTTCTCAACTTAAACGTGGAAGTCATGTCTCTTGCAGAGGTGAGTGCCGGTTTGTGTGCGAACGATCGGAAGAACCCTAGTGGTTGTTTGGCTTTTTGGGCTACTTTTGTCGTGTACGAATTGAAGTGAATGTCATTATTGTTTTTTCGCACCACGCGTTGACCTTGATCGAAGCAAGGCGGTCTGGGTCTAATTGTTTCTCCCCGTTTGGCCGTGGTCTGCTTTCACAATGCCCAATATTAAACTGGCAAGCTCAGATGGCGAGGTTTTCGACGTTGATATCGCCATTGCTCGACAGGCGGTTACAATCAGAACAATGTTAGATGGTAAATACACAGTCCATTGATCATTTTGACGTCCGGTTTATCATCAAATGTTTCGTTGTCTGCGTTACACGGTTTGTTACCCTCATTAATGCTGAGTTGTTTGTGTCGTTTGCGCACAGGCGTTCACTTCTGTCGCTAATTGCATACTCTGGGCAGTCGCCATGGGGATTGATCGTCTTACGAATGTTGCATTCGTGGACTTCAATGTGGGCTTCTTCAAGGTGCCCGATGATCGATTGCTGCTATGCCCCAGTTTATATGGGTGTGATATGTGGGGTGCCGCAGACTTTCCGAAAAGTTGAACGTTTCCCATGAGTGTTACACAGTCCTGGTCATACCTTGAGGTTAGGGCGAGGGTTGTTCGACAGGGTTCTTTAGTGAGCCCACTACTTTCTAGAGTGCGTCGGTGACTTCGGTGTTATCAATGTTTTAAACATGTCGCAGAGTCGATCCGGCGGCGGATTGCCTGAATTCGCAGTACGATTTTGGCGATTTATTTTAGTAGGTCACTGCTGGCGAAATTCCGTTGAAGAGACCTGCGTGAGCGACACCTTTTGGCCCATGGTTCCCTTATCTCTAAAATTCGCAAATGCGAAGATCTACTCTTGTTATGTCAGCTATCTCTCTGCCGTGATTCCCAAGTGCTCTGCGCGCCTCACACGACCGCGACCAGTGTACAAATGATCGGCCATCTACTCTACAGTGTTGGTGAGATGAAGAAACTAAAGCCAGCGCAACGCTTGGTTTCAAGAGTAATCGGTAAACTACGGGGGCTGGTCTATGATAGCACGAAGTTTCTGTGATTTTTCTGAACCGGCATATCCCGGGGCTTGGTCAGCTTGAGAAGTCCGCATCCGTGGACTCTGACCATTCTTTGGTCCGTGCTTGCTTTTGTTTGTGCTTAGTCTGGTTGCCAGTAGGAAAGTCATTTGTAATTCCAGGCGACTGGGGCTGATTTCTGTTTCAGTCGGGGCCTTCGACGCGGTTTTCGTTTCATCGAAATATCAGGAGTCCAAGCGGTAAATGAGAAGCCACGTACTCAGCGGCAACCGCCGGGCACTGCTTTCTTTCACTTAAGCATTAGAAGTTGTGAACATCCTCAACTTCATTTGCACTGTTGGTTGCTCGCAGACCTGTCCCGCTGTCTCCCGAATGCAACATAATGAGGTGCATAAATCCTTGAAACATTAACTGACCGGGAGTCTGAAAATTGACCGCGAGCAGTAATAAACAGGTTAGTGGGGGAAAATGGAAACGGTTTTGGCTATCTTAACCGACTGCTTAGGAGTACTGTTCCACGGAAGCCAAGTGCAAGCGAAGTGGTTAAGGAATCCGACGTCTTGCTGATTCACTCTCAGGATAGCCGGCTGGCGAGTTGGACAGAGGAGCAATGTAGTTTGCCCGCGGCTAAATTCGATCCTCCACTTCTACCCGCAAGTGCGCCAGTCCAAGTGAATACCCGTCTTCCATTGTAAATGGGGATGGCCAAGAAGATAGGTCTTCTTAAAGGGCAAAAGGCAGCTAGACCAGATGATTGTTACCGTGGTTGTTAAAGGAGGATAACGAAGTGTCAGCATCAGAGTCATTAAAACTCTTGGTATCAGTCTGGACAAGGAAGGATATTCCTAAGGACTAATGTAAATCGGGGGATTTTGTCGATTTCCTCATAAGCATTCAACAGCAGGACAAGCCCCACCGGCCGCCGCTTTTCTCCAAGAGTTATACGCTGCTATAGGAAGAGTGAATATACAACAGGAACACGGGGTGGACTTATATAGGCGGGAAAAGAGGTCCCATAGTGGCCAGCACACGGAATGCAGTCGGGGTCGGCAGTGTTTTCCCGCCTTAGCAGTCGAATGTTGGACTTACTTCCAGTTCCCTTAGAGGATCAGTAGATACCTCAAATCTTAGCATTTGTGGTCGTCGGACTTACTACATTAGCGTGCGACGAGCTAAACTGATCCGTGAAGCGTTCAGCCCAAGGACCGAGTCTTTACTGGTTGCTGTGATTGACGTCTCCATTGCTAGCGCATACGATTTCACTAACCGAAGTTCGCCACCCACCGGTGTCGCGTATACGCTTAAACAGTTTCTGTTACCAGTTTTCATGGCCCTTATTAGTCCTTGTCGTCCATTGGCGCCGCAGTTCTCAACGCATCTTCACCCTAAACTTAGGGAGCTGGCGTCTTTGCTCCATCAGACTCAGCGATCCTTGTGAGATCCAGTGTCTTTAATGAACGCTGAATCTAAAACCACAGTGATTGAAAGACTGCGTTTGTACAGTTAGACTGTGTTCCGTGTGTTGGTTGCAGTAGCTTCTTATCTTTTCCCGCATGTGTTGGTCCACTTCGTGTTCCCCTTGGATATTCAATCTTTATAGAAAAGTGTAACTCTGGGGATAAGGTAGCGGCCAGTGAGGCTCTCCTTGCTGTTTAGCGCTGAACGATTGTGATGATGACTAGAACCACAGGCAAAACCTGGTGCCAAATGCGTCGCGTGCTTAATTTGATCCCAGCGCTCGTTTACATTGCTGCTCTTCAAGATTTTTAGTTCGTTGGATAGTTTCTGTTCACGGCTGGTGTGAATAGCTGGATCAGACAAAGGTTCCTAGGTCAACCGGGTTTGTAGCGTGCATCGACGGCGGTTGTGCTGCATCTCGCTAAATATTGTCAGAGAAATTCGTATTACTTCGAATCCGTATGCGAACAGCCGAATTCGGGTTCATGCTTAGGATTTTCATCCGAGTTCTCCAGAAGCAGTAATCATCATGGCTGCCTCCTTTCGGTTCTTATTTTTAACTTCCTCATTGAGATGGTTATGAAAGTAGCCCTGTCATCACGCGAGAGGAACTTGTGTGACTTAGAATATTCAGATGGCGCTGTGCTACTGAGCAAGGAAGCAAGTCTGAATGACAGTGTCGGTATGTTTGGGATGTGCTTTGCAAGTTCGAAGTGTAGAATGCTGAATTGACGAAGTCGAACCTCGTTCTTGCAGGGGAAGATTGGAGTAAAACGATAGATTTAGTTATTTGGTTACTTGTCTCTCCTGGTGGTCGTGTACAGGATGCAGTGTCTTTGCACATCCAAAAGGTCCGATTGATATTTGCTAATTTGGGGCATCTGCGGCGTCTGCGTGACATCCGGCTGTCGATCAGAGGTCAAGTATACACAGCGGCAGGGAGATCGGTATTACTCTATCGCTCAGAAACAGCTTTTGAGGAGAGAATTTATGCGAAAACGTCTGCTGTTTCAACACCGTTTTGGCGAAACATGATAAGAAGATTTCTTGAGTAACTCAAAGGTTAAGCATCAGACACAGGCCTAGGATTTAAATTTTGAAAGTGGCATTGAATGTGCGTTTAGCAAGGTGATTGAAACATGTTTTGCGCGTGCCCACAGGACGATTGTCTAGTTGTGCTTTGTTGTGCAAGGCAGGTAGTGTTTGGATGATGGTTCGATGGGGCCAGTGATGACCTGGATAAAAGTATGGAGGCCTTAACCGATGATCTGGCCCGTGTTTATGCATTTTAACACCGGATTGAAATCCACGAGATCCTTCTAGTCGATGGTTGGAAATGGTGGGTGGTATGTCTCTGTGCCATAGTCAATGTCACATTTGCATTTGAAGCCTTCCTTATAGTTCTCCATTTTATTATTTTACCGCTACTTTTCACTACTCCTCGCTTTTTTAAGCGGATGGTACTGTGAGGTAACAACCGTAACCAGGGCCTGTTGGTGGGAATTTAATGGTAATCGAAACTGAACTAAAATGAGAAAGATTCTCCCTAGTGATACGGGCCTAGGATTGCAACGGGATTTCATAGAGTTAAAGGGAGGGGGATAACACGAGGTGCTTCTCTGTTTACTTGTATGAGAAATGAATGCGTGGGGAAATAACTTGTCGATAATCCCAGTGCCTTATCAGGGGGAAGTGGGGCTGGCTAATTGTTGAGAGTGATATGCGACTTATACTATAGGAGTAATCTGCACGGTGCCAACCAGTTTTGGTCATGAATCCTTTGCTGATATAGGTTCCATGAAGATCTTGATCAATTTAGTCTCATGACCATTTGCAGCAATGTCCATGCTGATCCTCACTTTTGATTGGTGGGCACATTCATCCCTCAAAATGTTGCTTATAAAATGCGGTAGACGTTTGTCATTTTCCCCGGAATGGAGGGTGAGAAACGACCACGAGTAGCGGTGGATTGCGAAGTGTCCCATAGTTAACCAATGGTTAGTCCGAAGTGAATTCACAGGAACACGTGTCCTCATTTAAAGGTAGCTTCTGTGCGACACGTGCCCCTTTTTCGATCTGCGAATGACGTTTCTCACTTGGATTCGGCGTCCTGTAAATAATGAAGCCGATCAACAACCGTGGTGATGTCGAGGAGTCTCTACAATAAACGGCATGTTTGAACTATTTGTGTCCACTTTAGCAGCCGGTAGTTCCATCTAAGTTTGGTGGGGTTGATGTTTGATAATACATGAACAAATATTCAGGGATCTAAGGCAAATAATAAGCGAAAGGACCAAAAAAAACTCATCATTGTGATTCATCTTTTGGTGCTTGCAGCTTTAATAAGGGTTCCAGTTGGTCAGGATCTGGTTTTATGCTGCACTTCGGGACCTGGTTTCCAAAGTGCCTGATTTCATTGAGCCAAAGATGGTTTTGACTCCACAGAAAGTTGGTTCATATGTCTTAGCTGCATTCAGGATCTTCGAAGGCCATTGCTAGTTTCGCCGCAAATATCGATGCGGTTAGTGCGGACGAAGGTGTCCTCTGGTTTCTCCACGGAAGTTATACAGTCTGCTGCTCTTTGGAAACACGATATCCCATTAGTAAACCCAAAAGGTATTTGACAGAATTGACATGACCGCCCACAATCCTCGAAAAGCAGTACATGGTTTTTCTTTGTCTTAGATTGGTACTGATGGTAAGCGTTTTTAATATCTCGCTTAGTGTACTTGTAACATACAGTTGTTATTTCAATCTTTTCATCCCTTTGACAATGGCTAGGCATCCAGGTCCGTGAACTTATTACTCTGTTGACCACAGTCCATCACAACGCTCCATTTATGATTTTCGCCTGTGACTGGCAGTGCTTGAGCTCGGAAAAGGGAATTGGAAAGTAATCCCATCACGAAAAATTCTTTTTTCTAGCATTTGCGGTAGATGACAATTCACTGTCGCCCGATTCGTTATCAAACCTGACGTAGAGACCCTATGTGGTTCTATTCCGCTCTAAGTTCCAAGGTTTTGGTTGCTGATTACTCCCTGCCCACTTTCTCGTGTAGTGAGTCCTGGTCTATGAAGCACGCACTTTCCACTACGCTCATGCGTAAAGCGTTTTTCCCGTCATCATAAGTTCGTAATAATTGGTTTGTTCTTTGTTATAGAAAAATGGTAGAGTCCCAGCAAGATCGGGTTTCAGCAGGCAAATAAAAGGATGCTCTTGCTCTCCACGCGAGATGTCGAAACTCTCATAAAGTCCAAGGAAGTGTCATGGTATCCTGTCTGTGTACGAATTGTTCGGCATTGAGATTTTAAATTGACCGATTTTTAAAATTAATTGAGTGGACGCAGTGGCACTTCGCACTGCTGGATATACCAGAAACCATCGCTGTAGTTGTTAGGATATGCCAGGTTCTCAGAAAAACAGCTAGCTTGATTTCGTTTGTGTATACTGAACAGAATACTGCTGACTTCAGGTTTCGCGACAGGCTTATAAATACATTCCGGCGCAACAGATGACTGATATCGATGATCAGAGCAGAGAACACCTAATTTTGGTTTTTCGGTGAGCACATCTTCCGAAAGCGACCCCTCTTTCCACACATTTGTGTTGGAAGACTGGACGGAACTGGTCGGAGATAACGGTTTCAAAGTCACAGAGGTAGAGTGATGAGACGATAATTTTTGGATTTAGAAGGGTCTCCGTGGTTTGGGATAAGTAAAATGATTCTTCTTCCATGGAGAGGGCAGGGTATCTTTTTATCCTTCATCTTTTTACTTCATTAGTAGAATAACAATGCACATCATTTTTCAGGAAGAAGGGCGCGGCAAGTAAAGGGTTGCCAAGTGGGGAAGTTGACTGGTGGTGGATAGATTCGAACCCCCTACCTTCACGTTCAAACGCCACGACCTTATCCGCTTGACAACTGCCGGCCAATAGAAAGACACGGAGTAGTATAGCAATGACTGGAGCATATATTTTTGGGACAATTGTTGGGATACCGTTCGGACACCCTCGGATTAGAAAGAACTTACAGGATCCTTCGGGGGTTTACAATATGAAGAAATGCATGGCTTGAAACATGAGAGGGAGGAAGTAGGACTGGCAGGAAAAGTAAAGCTTAAAGCAAGCCGTGTGGCGAAAATTTCGGCCTTCTCAAACGGGTTGCATAGCAGCGGACCAGCGAAGTTGGTAAGGCAGAATTTGCGAAATATCACCTTTCCAAAGAGGCCAAAATGACCGGCTACCGGGCGCAGATGGGGCTGTTCGTTCAGCTGTGGTGTGTAAAGCGATCTTCCGTATGGCGAGCCAGCATTTTTTCCTGGTTTGCATAAAACGATTACGGGATGCTTGGTTGAGTGAGCGACACCACTGACGGTACGCAGATTTTAAACGAACAGCGCAGTTGCAGATGCAGTGAAACCATCCGGATGGTAAGGTTTTGTCGGGTTTGGAGGTACTGAGTTTAAAGATGCATACCTTAAAGAAGTAAAGTAAAATTCGAAACGAAGACACTAGATGAAAAGCAACAGCCTTCCCAAGGGTATCAAGCCAGAAAGTCACGAATAGCATCCTGATCAACCGAGTCGTAGCTCCAAAAGGTGCATCTAGAGTTGTTGAAGCCAGTGTTTCGATTTTGGAAGATAAGTCGGAAACAGGGTCGTTGCTATTAGAATAGTGATAAACGATTCGGAAATGATTAAAGGATGCGAACCGAATTGTCAACTACAAATTGAACGTCTCGGTTGGAGAATTCAAGGTTTAAAAGCCGAAAGGAGGCAGAAGGTAGCTTGTGCCTGACGAGGGGAGAATTCGTTTCTGTCAAAGCTTAATCTGTGTGAAAAGAAGACTGTAGAAAACGGTGTGCGGAATCAGCAGTTGGACTCAGACTCCGAATGTTAGTGGCAGCGACCAGAATTTCATGCATGTTCTGTGAGTGGGTACGCTCAAATGAACAGAGACGACTATTCATTTGATTTGTAAGATCTGCATTTGGTGACGGAAAACCAGTAACCTCAACTCCGAAACTTGGTGTGGAAACTGCATAAGGCCTGAACAGGTTTAAGCGTGTTAGTTTGCCGGACGACAGCGAGTCGCCATCATCCTTTTTGTCGTGTGCTTGATTCAAAAGAAGCCGTTTGACAGTTGAAAGACCAATCCTTGGAATTTAGGCTTTATCCAATAAAAAAGAAAACAGGAGCTGAGAAACTGTTAAAAATGGTTAGGGCGATTTTAGATGAACAAATGCAAACAACCTAAACATGACATCCACCTCTACGAATAAATAGACTAGGGGATCGCTTATTTTCAAAGGAATAGTTTCATACTTCCCTGTGTAGGCAAACCCGTTTCTGTGCCTTCACTTAGGGATGTATGCCAGATCCGTTAACACGCGTACCTGGAATTGATAAAAAAGGGGAGGGGTAGCAATGGGATCCAGTGGGTCGTTTTTATTTGACACAGACTGAACAACCACTGAAGACAAACCTCACATCGGCAGAGTAATGGAGGTTTTCGCTTCTCACAAAGTGGAGCGTGCGGACAACACCCAGATAACAGCTGCGCAGTTCTTTCAGTGACTCCAGGGATGTAATCGCTTCGGAATAGTGCGTCGGCCGCCACATTACCATAATCCGGTCGATAGATAACGTCAAAACTAGCCTGACTATTCGGCTCTTCACCTTGGAATTTCATCGCTCTTGAGTTTTCCGTGTTGTCTAGAATCGAACAAGAACGCACCCGAATTTTGATCCGTAACATGTCTGAAATGCTTGCCCAACAGATAGTCTCAATTTCCGTATAGCTTTGACGAACGCACTGGTTGTTTTGTATACGGTGGGATGAAGTCTCACTTTTTGATAGTCTCCTAGAGAAGAATGCTACTGCTCGACGGTTCTATGAAAGTGTATCGAAAATAACTGCGCCACAGTGCGCTCAGTTCTATTGTACGATTGCGAGACATGGAATATTCGTGTGGGAGATGTTCGTCGGTTAGAGATTTTTGACCACCGATGTCCATGTAGCACGGTTAGGATTGGATGGAGTGACCGGATGAGTAATGTAGAGGTCAGGAATCGAATACTAGGTGCCAGCCCTCAGAATACGTATGAAACTTAGTAGACTACACTGGTTGGGTCACGCGTTGCGCATGGCGAACACTCGTCCACCACATCGTTCCCTATTTTGTTTCTCCCAAGGAATGCAGAAAGTCATGTAGAGGTCAACAGATGACGTGGAAACGCGGGATGAGAAAATGTACAGCGAACCTAAGTAGACCAGGTGTCTCACGTCTTCGTGGTTGGGGTCCAAAAGACGTCGTTTTCTATCGAATCAGAATGATTGAAAGAGTGTGTTTGTACAGTTAGACTATGTTCCGTGTGTTGCCTGCAACGGCGTCGTATCTTTTCCCATCTGTGTAGGTCCATTCCCTGTTCCCCTTGGATATTCACTTTTTATTGAAACATGTAACTAGAGAAAAGGTAGCGGTCAGTGAGGCTTGCCTTGTCGTTTAACTCTGGACGGTGATTCTTATTTTCTACTCTTCTCTATTTGTCTGCATTCTGTGAAATTCCATTTACATGTGTCGGCACCATGCTTGTGTTCAAGCCAGTATGTTATATATATATATATATGTATATAATAAATGGTATTTTTTTGTTCGTTGAGGTGGGTAATTTGATTGCAAACGTTTCATCATCAGCCGAGGTGACATCGTCTTTTTCTGTCAGTGCTGCAGTCTGTTTGGGGCATATACCGATATGACAGATGAACTGCGCTTAACACTGCTATTCCGGACGCCCACTGATCCCTGCAGTCTCACGACGCACAAGCAACTGTTAAGCGGGATCCAGTCAGTCGCAAAGGGCCGCTTCGGCATTCTCACTTGAGACTATTCCTACACCGCGTTGACTCAGTTTGAGCTGTTTCGTCTCCTGAAGTTTGCAGGAAATATCTTAACGAGATATTTGACGCAGTTAGTTAGGTTACTCTTTTCTGATCGCATCCTGAATTCGCGTTTTACTGACAGTAGACATCAATCGAAAGTGAGTCCACTGCCAGAGCTAAACACGCCTGTTGGCCAGCATGAGTGAGAGCGCGCACACTGAAGGAACCGAAATTCGGAGGCTGACGAGACTTGAGAAAATGTTAGCTAACAGACTGAAAACCACCTACACTACTTGACAATAAACCGTTGCGAGTATCGCTCGTGTTAGCAATGGAGATACTGTGGGTGGGCAGAAGGGGCAAAGAGATTGGGTTGGAGACAAGAGACAAGTTGAATAAAAGAGAGGGAACTCTGAGCAGTAGCATAAATATGTTTACCCACCCCGTTCGATGCAATGGGCAGTGTGGTCCTGATTATACGGCGCAGGGACGACGCACTATGGAATTGGTTGTAGGCTTGTAAACGACGGGCAGAGGTTGACGGGTACTGTTATGGAGTCCAGCTGCTAAGCAGAAGAACGATTAGAGTTTTCTACGAAAGCGTGACTGCAAGGCATTGGGGTATAGCTAAGTGGAAGCCCATCTACTTTTAACCATTATTCTTGCACTCGTTTTTCTGACTAAGCTGCTGTCTCAAATCAACCTTTGACTGGGAAAACCGGACATTACTTGGAAGTCTCTAACCAGTTCCATCACTCCATTTTCAAACAGAACTAGGAAAATCCCATCGGATCACGGCTCTTTATAACGTCCTATTTTCCGGATTTCCTTGAGAACCTCCACCTTAGTTGATGGATCTGTTGTAACAGGGCACTGGACGCTTGCCGAAATAACTGTGGGGGGCGCTGTCGCTGAGAGTCAGCTTAATTATTTCTCGAGGGGATCCGTCCAGCACACAAAACGTCGCTGCAGAATGTAAATAGGCGTTCGAAACAAAATCGTCCGTCCCCGATTCGCGTCCCAGTTCGGGTGCGGTTGGTATACACTGCTGATGATTACTGACATGGATGAAACAGGTTTACAGTGCTTCCATGGCGTCCTAATGGTGAGTAAAGCGATGATATCATGTGGTGAACTATTTCATAGAAAAATTCAATCTCCTACTTACGTACACGTTGGTTAGGTCACGTGTTGCTTATGGCGAACACTCGTCTGCAATACCGTTCCCTATTTTGCGTTATTCCCACAGAGTGGAAGAAGCCATATGGTAGTTAGCAGATGACGTGGCAATGTGGGATGCGAAAGTACACAGTAAACTTAAGTAAATTAGGTGTCTCACGTCTTCATTGTTAGGGTCCGAAACACCCGTCAGCTAGGTTGACTAGAGACTCTGGAGGATATAGCAGTGAACTGTGGACAGTGGCAATCATGTCATTTTTTTGAATCGGAATGATTGAAGAAACGTGTTTGCACAGTTAGACTGTATTCCGTGTGTCGACTACAGCAGCATTCTAATCGTTCACCGCCTGTATAGGTCCACTCCCGGTTTGCTTTGGGTATTCACTTTTTTATAGAAACATTTAACTGTGGGGGAAAGGCAGCGTTCATGAAGTCCCAATTTGCTGTTTGACGGTGGTCGATGATGATGATGATGATGATGAGATACACTAGTAAACTTACTATAAGGAGTGAAGGCGAAGGCGAACGCTTGGTGCTCCATCCGGTTTACTGATTTTTTCGATTCACTCCATGCGAGATGGGAAAATCCTCATCCCAGTGTAACCGTGTCTGTGCTCACCGGTATCTGTGGGTGGGGGATGTTCTGGACACTCCTATGCCCGGTGGGTTACGCCAATTTCAGGTCGTTCTGCTGCCTTGTGGGTAGGTCATTTGGTCAAAGGTTCGGCATATGATCCTTTAAGCCAGCCCTCTGCCTCGGTTTGGACAGTCTGTTAGTATAGATTCAACTGAGGAAACAGATCCCGATTGATAGCTGATGCTGCGAAAGTGAATGAGATAAATGCTATCAAGCGCGGTGAATTACGTTTCTTTTCCTTCTTTCTTTCTTGCCCATTGTTTCCGCTCTTCTCCGTCATTCCGATGGCATATAATCTATATTTAGACTTGTCTAATTTAAACTTTTTTGGTTACATCCTTGAAGCATGAATACAATGGGAGGAGTATGTCCCATAGATACCTAGACCTACTACACTTTGGAGGTAAGAGAACCGGCACTGGTGGGCCCGAAACTTGTAGTAGTATAGAACCACATAATGTCTCATTAGGTCAGTGTGGTAACGAGCCGGGCGACAGTGGGTTGCCCTCCACCACCGACGCGACTATCGGATCTGGAATTGAAACCTCTGAAGTTTTTGGTGATGCTTGATTCGCTTGACCACCGCCAGTCTCTGTTAACATTGCATATAGACGATGAAAACTTGAAACTCAATCAAAACCATAAATTAGTGAAAAGATTAAAAAAGGACGTACGATAAAATCTCAACTATTTGCTCTTCGTTTCATTCCGGCTGAATGTAGTTTATTGGACGAAGCAGCTGATTTACCTCAGGTTCCACATTCACTTATTAACTTCCGGTCCCTGGAAATTCCTTACCACTCGAACTCTTTTTAGAACACGACGTAATTGCTTTATCATAAACCACTAATTGCATGTTAACATGTACTTCAGGTTTTGTGGCTTACGTATGTTTTATTTTCCCCGGCTTCAAATTTGCAGACCTTGGAATGGAAGAACAAGGAGAAGAGGAACCTGTTCCTCTCCCCCGAGTTAACGCCGGGATATTACGGAAAGTCCTCCAATGGTGCACGTACCATCGGGACGATCCCCCGCCACAGGAAGATGATGAGAACAAAGAACGACGCACGGACGACATCCCCAGTTGGGACCAGGAATTTCTACGCGTCGACCAAGGGACTTTGTTTGAACTTATGCTTGCAGCGAACTATCTAGACATTAAGGGGTTATTAGATGTATGCTGCAAAACAGTCGCCAACATGATCAAAGGAAAGACTCCGGACGAGATCAGGAAGACATTCAACATCAAATGTGATTTCACGCCCCAAGAAGAAGAACAGGTAATCTAGTCTAATCTTATTCGTTTTCCGAAGTGTTGTAATTGACGCTTGTTTATTTAACCATTGTTAATCACTTACCAGCTATTTATAAAGACGTACGCGATCACGGCTATCGATTTTGAAGGTTTCCTTCAAATAGGTTTCGGACAGCAGTAAGTATTCTCATATGTGGTGTTTTTCTCAATTTCTACAAGATTGATAAAAACCTGAATGTGCTATCAGCTTTTAGGTACTGTCTAGAACCAGCTAATACCATCACGTGTTAGAAATTGTCACAAGTGTAGACTGGTGTTTTGTCTCAAAGCACGTCATGAACAATAAAAGTTAACTGGAATTCTTTAGTGGATCACTTGTGGCACCGTCACGATGCCGTCTTTTTTTGCTGAACGATGTTTTGCGCTTTTGTGACGGGCGGCTTTTACAGTTTTACTCGGTACATCCGAATCGCTGATCAGTTTTCATTGGAAAGCTACTTGATTCCTTGCCAGTGTTCATTAGCTTTGTAACCATCCTTTGATCGCCATCTTCTCTATGCCGCCCGTTTTTTCTGTGACTACTGAGTCTGTTTTTTAGTGTTTCATATATGGACTATGAGCAAGATTAGAGTAATCAAGTGGCGGGACTTTAGCTTTTAGGGTCCAAGGATTTAGCACCACCGCTGTTTTGATGCGCTGCGAAGCGAAGCCATTCAAGGTTGTGCAGTTATTTTGCAGACTGCTCAAGAAACTGGAATATTCACTGTGCGATGTTGTCCGAGACGTGATGAAACGTTCTGGTTTTGCTTTATATATATATATATATATATATATATATATATATATAATATGCAACCTCTTCCATATTACCTCAACCATGGCGCAAGGTATCGAAGACCGTGGTGGTGATTGCATCGAGACGGATGGGCAGTGTTAGGTGAGGTACTACTTGGAGTTCCCTCGGTTCTACTAAACCTTTGTCTTCTGTCATTAACCGTCTCTCTTTTTTCCTTTATTTGCTCATTGTGAGGTCTTATGTGGCAGACCTGCGAAGCTTCCTCATGAGTTCTTCCGTCACGTTCGCGTCCTGAGTTGACGTCTCACTACTTTGTGGGCCAGACCTTTGAGTAGAAAACTGCGGTTACGAATTCGAAGAAATCGCTCCTACGTTGTGGGCACTGCCGAAGTACCACTGACCCAGTATCTATTCTCTGGAAAAACTTGCCAAAGTTTGTTGTTCCCTTATAGGATTTGCGCTGCTGATGACAACACTACTAATTAAGCAAGAAATAAACTAAACGTAGAACTCTGCTTGACTATCTTCAATGTTTGGCCACCACGCAGCCAATCCAAGCTAGAACTCTCGGAACTTCCAAAGTAAATCTACTTTGCCCCTGCAAACCATACATGCAAGATCGCATCCCTATAACCCAGATGCAACCTTTTTTCTCGCTCCACTCTTCGCGTATCAAATGGTCCGGTTTCGCTCGCTCATTATCTTTCCGTTGCCGGGGTCGCCATGAGCACGAGAACAGGGTGTACACTGTTAGACTGAATCCCAGTCAACAGCCATTTGTGTGCAGTTCGGTTGGACGGCTTTTTGTGCATGTCAGCATCGATCAGCTGAAACGCTAATGCCTACTCGTCGAGGATGTGTTCACTCGCAACTGTCGAGACCACTGAAGCGTACGCCCACTGGACGTTGTGGTTATTGCTGGTGTTTTCAATGTTCAGCTTGATTGATGTGAAGGTACAAAGCATGCTGGAAGCCCACTTGTCGTCTCAGCAGTCTGAGCCGACAACCGTGGCCGTTTGTTCCAACCACAGGCTTTTTTTAACCAGCGCACACGAGCTCATTGAGGTCCATTCACCTAACAGCAGAAATTCACGTCTGCAATAACGAGGATGCTTACGAACTGCCACTGTGCCGACGGGCATACTGTCGTTGTACGTCACCCTAGGCTTCAAGTTCATATGTACGAGTCCTTCTTGTGGGCCGTGGCAGTTATTAGGCATGCTTCATCTGCTCCATTCATGCGTCAGCCATGTTATAAAGCTGCAGATGCACCCGTATACGTCCATCGATATCCATTTTCAAGATATATCACATCAATTATGCCGTTTGAGTTCAAAAGTTTGTTTCCCCTATTTAAATTTTGACAAGGCGCTTTAAAGTGGATCTCGTGTCATTTGATGAGTACAGCTATCAAGAAAACGTTCGGATCCCCGAATTATCTTACACCTGACATACATTGCAGTACATCAAAATGTACAAACGATGGCATGCAAGTGGAGGCTGGCGAGCTTATGTGGTGAACCCTTCACAATGTCTCCCCTATTCTTTTCTCACTGTTTTCTTTTGAAACTTGGTCTATTCATAGACTTGTGCTAAAAATGCTAAGTATATCCGTGTTACGAATTTCTCTTGCAAATTTTCCTCTTTTGTACCCGGTCAAGTCCTATTTTTATTTTGTTGATTTTTTTCAGGTCAAGAAGGAAAACGAATGGTGCGAAGAAAAATGAGAATCTGGTCGTCGCTCCTCTTGTTCATCTAACCCCAACTCGTTTAGTTTTCCGTTCATCATCACACTGTACTCCACCGAGTTGGCTGATTTCCTTGTTCGGCTTCGCCTCGAGGGTTAACATGTCATCCAACTAGACCAAGCATATGCCTCAGTGCTCGGACGTGCGCTATGTAAACACAATCATTTGTCAGCTCGCGATCTCGAGCGGTTGGTCCCTCATTGGTCAGTCGAACTGAGATATTGTTATCCATCCTCAAGCAGTTGTGCTTGGTTGTCTTACACAGGTTCTTTCAACTTCTCGTATGTTCCGACGACAACATGCTTTTCGCTATTACAGTGCACTAATTTACTCAAAGTATACATTATTCCCACCTATTTACAATTTCTTTCTGTTATTCGCATTTCGCAACGCTGTTTGTCAGTTCACCCAGTCCAAGGTTATGAGTTTGGTCATGAAGTTTCGTAGTGTTTGCGAGTGATTAGAGATCTACCGTTAGTTAGTGATAACAGGAGAAAGCTGGTTTCGTTGCAGAGCCTCAGTGGTCTTCACACCCAAACCTAGAAAGCATTAAAATCACGATAGATTTGGGAAGCTTTGGAAGCTTTGCATCCCCTTATTATGAATCAGGGTTGTTGCATAAAATCAATCTGGATACGTT
Organism: Fasciolopsis buskii; assembly: GCA_008360955.1. Lineage (NCBI taxonomy): Eukaryota > Metazoa > Platyhelminthes > Trematoda > Plagiorchiida > Fasciolidae > Fasciolopsis > Fasciolopsis buskii. The sequence continues at coordinate 17,889 of LUCM01002095.1, read as the reverse complement.
TGTTGTTTCGTCAATGCTCATGAAGGGGGTTTTCTGACTTCACATCTTGAATACAATTTCGTGCACCAAGTAGTTTTTTCTGCTACTGCGGTTGATTTGGAACTGGGATCACCTTGAGAGTAGTTTGTATAAATATTAAAGTCCAGTTTAACAATTCTGTACATGTCAACAGCTGTAAAACGAAACCTTAATTATTCCGCCTGTCTGTGTGCATCTCCACTGCGATCCTTGTCCCTCTCGACTATATCGAAGCATGAGTTTATCGCTACATATGATCTTCGGCAATGCGTGTGGCGCGTTTCGAGTATCTGTCGAAGGGTAAATATCTGGTCGATGCAACCTCGACCTGGCCGAAATCCGGCCTGTTGTTCGCGGGTATTACTCTCGCGAATCGGTGTCAAACGGCGCAGCATTATCGAAGCTAACACTTTAGCAACTATCGGAATTAAACTAATCCCACGATGATTGCTGCAGTCACTCCGTGTATCCTTCTTGAAGATGGGTATAATCAGTGACTCACCCACGATACGATAGCGGGATACGCTCCTCGTTCCAAATATCACGAAGCAAGGAGGTAAGTGATTTCATCAGCACCTCTCCACCCAATTTGAAAAGAACTGGGGAAGGTCGTCGGGACCGACAGCTTTT
>LUCM01002095.1:0-15768 GCA_008360955.1 Fasciolopsis buskii | reverse complement strand
CTACCCACCCCACCTGCGTTCGATGCAATGAGCAGCACGGTCTTGATTATCCTGCGCAACGACCGATGCAGTATGAAATTATTTGTAGGCGTGTAACTCATGGGGAATAATGGACGGATACTGCTAGGGAGTCCAGCCGCTAAGCAAAAAGAACGATTAGAGTTCTCAACCAAAGCTTTTGGTTTTGACAACAACCTGACCGCCAGGCAGCGGGATAAAGCTGAGTGGGCGCCCATCTACTTGGATCAATTAGTCTTCCACTCGTTTTTTCAACTGAGCTGCTAACTCAGATCAACCCCCAACTTGGAGGACCAGGAGACTACTTCGTCAGGCCTGTACCCATTGGCCTTCCAGGCATGATTGGGTCTTCGGCTTGAGATAAGCCATCCTGTACAGCTCGTTGGATCATGGAGGCACGCAAGCCGTCACACCACGTCAACGTGTAGTCTCGTTGTAACAGCGTCACCACTAAAATCCGGGTTCCAGGAGACATGAAGGTAAATGCCGTTGATATCGACCACCGAATTCTCCGTGGATTTGCGATTTCCCACTGCGGATTGAGTTTCAGTTCTGGCTCCCCCCGATTGCTTTCACGTCACTCCAGTCCGGCTTCCTTTGTGCATGTCAGAATTCAGAGCAATGTATCTGTCAGCGCTTTTGCGGATTCTGTTGGCGTTTACGTCGTACCTTGGCACAAGTTGTATAATTTATCTTTTGCAGCAGTGTGAATTAGCAAACTAAGCACCGTATCAACTTCAAAATTATACAGCTGAATCATACGGATGTCCCGGACGACGATTCGGTCGAGTGGAAAACACTGGCAACGGCAGGAGCTATTTCCACACTTATTCTTAAACCTTATCCCAGTTAGTAGAAGCATTTTCAGACTTTCAGAGTGCCTTAATCGGAAATCTGTGTCGTCATTTCTGCACGCAACTTCAAAGTTAATCTAGATCACTGGTCATCAAACCATTCATCGAAGTTTCGATTCATCACTTGGTATTTATCTCTTCGAATTGGTCAACATATGGCATCGTGATGCTAGTTTTGTAGTCGTTATTGTAATTGCGGGGAATGAACCACTAAAAATAGGCTTGCCCATTTCTTTTTTTAAATCTGTTCCATGCCCTTAAGTTGTGAATATGTAAAATCATGGGACCGGGCGGATTGATCGCAGTGAAATGATTTTGTTTACTACTCTTTTCGCCCAGTACGTTCATAGTGTACAGTTTCTAAACTGTTAAACTTTGATCGGACTTACAATCTCATGATGAATGTGAAGCTATTTGTGTCAACTTTTCGACCGGCTGGATTATTTATGAATCTGATGCAGATTGGAGGGTTAAAGTGAACAGAACCCGAAGACTTGCACATTCTTTAGCGCGCATTCAGTTTAATATCAAATGGGGATTTGCAGTGGGACACTACTAGGAACGAACTATCCTTTTTCACCATGGAAGCTTATTGAAAAAGCGTTCAGTCCAGCATTTACCTTAAGTTGTTGTTCTGCAGGCCAGACCAAATTGTCAAAAGCAAATTCTCGTGAAACGAAAAATAAACCCACGTGACTCATTATGATTGTTTTATCACGTGGTCGTTCTGATGTCCCCAAGGCTTCGGATCCTGTGGCGTTTTATTGTTCATTTTAGTCAGTTAACTTTCGAATCTGTTCAATTCGATTGTAGTTATAAACACCGTTTCTGGAAGCAGTACCAGAAATTCGGGATTCATAATGCCCTGTTTGTGGGTACTTCGTATGCCCTCGTTGCAGGGCATAGTGATAGGTCATTACGCAATCCGGTGAATCCCTACCTTTTCTGTCATTTCTGAACTAGGAGAAGAACGAAATAGAGTGTGCAGAGAAATTTCATTGGACGACTGAAAATGTTCGAATTTTCCCCCCAATTCCTTCCGATATTAAACGAGGGTTCACGTTCACTTGGGAAGAATATGGTATTCTGTTCTATTATATTTTATTTTTGCGTGTACACGTGCTCGCAGTTCAGTCAGAAACGATACATTCATCATCTCATCAAAATACAGAATGAAGGAAAGGTGGGGCGAAAAATAAAATTCAAAGCCACGAGAGATTGTGTACAAAGTCAGACACGACCTGCTACCTAATGGTAGGAATTCGGGCTAGGTAAGGCAACAGTTGAGTTCCTATGGATCTATGCGAGCGGGTGCGGGGTGGAAAATAGAATGTCCTGGCATGAGTACGGCTTTTAGAAAGATCTTTGTGTAAGGGATGGGACGGATCCGAAACAATTTTATGTACAAATTGTTCGCACGGGGATAGATGCATGTCACACAATCTGGCGTAGTTATTACAGTAGTGTATAAGATACACCACTAACTATTGACAGACCACGAAGAAGGGTTCTGAAGTCGTTCTTTAGTAAACCAGAAAAGATGATAGGGGAACAATAGAGAAGGGCGCGAAAACACTGGTAGATCAGTAGGGAGATATATTGTTTGCCTAATATAGAAATGCGAGGGGCTTTTCATGTACAATGATAGTCTTCCAAGTTCTTTTGTCCAGTCGGAAAAGCGAGAGGGAGACTCAAGTTTTTATCATCGGTAATTCCTTAGTACTTGACAGAATCTGTCTTATTGATTAGATTTATGTTAATGAAAGAAGCGACAGCCGGTTAAGCAGGACGAGAAGAGGTGAACACATTCGACACATTTGGACAAATTAAGATTTGAATCAAGAGCGAGGAGAAAAATCATGAATAAGAAACACGTTGTCGGAAAAGATGAGGAAATCTTCAGTTGGAGATACAGACTGACAGAATAATGTCGTCAGCCTATTTGAATAACTGATCAGGAATAATTATATTTGGACCGCTGATATATGTTGAAACAAGTGAAGAAAAAGAAGGACTGCGGAATTACTTGTAACGGGGTAAATTTTTTCGTTCCAGTCTTGTGCATTGAGTTCTGTTGGTGAAGTAGTCTGATATCCATACCAAGAGCAGATTTGGACAGCCCAACTGTTCTAGGATCGAATGGAGATAGTAAATCTAGAAAAGTACATCGGACAAATTTGGCGAATGCATTCAAGGAATTGGTGCTATTATGAGTTATGGAAACCATAACATCCACAATGGACCTGCTTGGTTTGTAGGCAAACTGAAGAGTGGGCAGTTGGGCACACTAATAGAAGAAGTTACACGTTTCCGGACGGCGCGGTCTGTTCGCTTAAGACGCATGGTGTACGATTGATGGTACGGAAACATTTGGTTGGAATACTGGAACTACTAGGTTTGGGAATGGGCACGATGGTGACCCGTCTCCAGCAATCAGGAATGGAGTACTTGCATAAGGATGTATTAAGAAGAGAAGTGAATGCGATCGTGAGCAAAGCCGCAATGTACTTTAGGAGAAGTGAAGATGCACCATCAGGACCATCTATAATTGTGGATAGTTTGATCAAATGAAGGAGTTTGGACGCTTCTTCCTGTGAAAACTGTTAGATGGGCGCATTCGTCCGGGAATCACGAAACAACAGATTCATTAGGTAACTAAATGAACGCCTGGCTGTTATTTTCTGCATCCGCAGTACACAAAAGCCGAATTTCTCGCGAGAGGTATCTGGTTAGGAGTTGACTTGCATACAACGGGTTGGCTATTTTCATTTCCTTCTACATTAATGACAAAAGGTATCTGACATTTTCGGAATCTCATAATTTATCGAAGTGTTCCTTTCGTCTCCTTAACGCCTTCGGTGTGGGTGGATCAAACAAGAGTAAAGTGTTTCTAGGGTACATTGTCTGAAATAAGTTTGGGCATATTTACAAAAAAAGTTTAAGATCCAGAAGAAAACCACCAGTGTTTGTGGAAAAGACATCTCTAGAGCAGAAAAACGTTTTCCCGAGAAAAACTGCCTTGTGGTATTTTGGTCCCGTCAAATTTCTCTAAAATTGGATGGCTGTCTGAAGATAAATCTTGGGGTTTAATGGTAGCAGACAATCATTCGTTGAATTTGAAGCGGCCATTTTAGGATAAATCTACCCAGGATTGTTGGTAATAATGGTATCTAGGTTGGCGTTACCTCTCGTTAGGGAAATGGATAGATCGGTTAAATCTGACAGACACTGCTATCCGTTTCGGCTCTACCAGTAGGAGTGTCGTTGAATGGGGATCCAAACACCACAGGGATTCGTGGAAACGAGACTGCAATGGCGAAAACAATTTCAGTCTGTGCAATTAGTTAGATGATTGGAAATCATAGTATTCTGTATGCATATCTGTTAGACGAGACCGAATGTGCCGAAAGGATTCTGCACCTCCGAGGGGGTTTTGTTTCCTTTATCATAATGTTATTAACTGCAACAAAATTTTGATTTCTACTTTTCTTGTTTCATTGTGCATTCAGTAACTGATTCGACTTTCATCGGAGTGGGATATAAATCATATCACTTTTTATTCGGAAATTTTATGTCAAAATGTAAACTGGATGCAGGAAAGAACAAATAAAATAGTAGTAAATGTCTAGCTTCCTGGATGCAGTTGAAAATGTTTCTGATAACAGCTGCTTGAAGCCAGTGGAGTTGGCCATCTTATGACCGACGGACGTCATGCCGTTATTTGGGCGTCTATGTCAGATGATGCACCTCTCTGTATTAGTTATTGTCACAGATGCGGTTCATCTTTTTGTTGTACAATTCAAGTCCTAACAAGAAACCATTGCAGAAGTCTCGAATCACCGTCCCGTGATAACGGTTTACACTTTTCCAAGCGCCATCGTCGAGTGTGGGTGTGCCGAAGGCAAGGCCTACAGGAAAAATCCCGTTATATCTTACACTATATGTTTGCGGTTTTCAGAAGAGGTGCGAACCACATGCCTATTAGAGGTTTACCGAACCTTAGTTTGCTTGGGTCAGATTACTAAGCGACTTCAATGATTGCATGCCAAATCGGAACACGGTATGTCGGCCACTCCTAATAACGCAATGCTACGGACCACCATTGCGCGGTGGAATGATTCTGACGAAAGCTGCGCGACTGAAGACAATGACAAGCCTACAACAGTTAGAAGACATTACAGGGTTTTTGTACAAACCACGTATTTATATACAAAATGGAGGGATTCCCGATTAGTGGCATATATTCAGTTCAGAGGCATTCGAAGAATGTTTGAACTTTGCGGTCCCCTGTTGCTACGGTTCTCATTGACCGGTTGTCTATATAAATCACATCGAAGGTGTACTGGACTGAATTACGAGACTTGTGTATATACTCATCACAATGACCGGAAAGTCGTACTCAACGTTACAATTGATTGACGCATTCGCTTGCTCATTCTGTCATCGTCAAATCTCAATCAGTAGAAAGGTATGAAGTGATACCGCATGAAACTAATGTTTGTTTTTTCAATGCGTATACCGAGAAACTAATTTGTGACTGGATTTGATTAAAAGTGTATCACTTCGTTTCGGCATTTTCGAACACTTGGTTGTGTTTTGATCTACGAGACAGCCGCTGATAACAATTAGCACGACAAAAGAGTAAAGAATAATAAGAAACAGATCTTCGGATCGATAAATCTTGACTAGTCTACCTGAACGGATTGCACAGTTGAAGTCCTTGCTTCGCCCGTGAATTCCGCATTCGACAGTTTTTAATGACTTGTGCAGAAATATTCTTCATCATTTATTGTGACAGGTTAATTCAACAAATTGTTATGAATACGAGCTTTTTGTTCATACAGGATTTGCCAAATGATTCCAAGTCAAGTCGGTTTTGTACAGCAGATAGCTTATTTATTTCGGATTCAGTGGATGAAATTGTTTGAAACTGACACGAAGTCTTGAAGTTGAATCACGGTGTACTTAGCTGTTAGTGTCTATAATTTTTCTTCTTACTTTTAGATTGTTAATGCAATAACAGCGGTTTATTCCAGAAGGAATCATGGCCAATCATGAAGGAGTTTCTGATAGCGTCAGAAATCGAAACTGGACAATTCTTGCCGAGCTGCTACGTTGTTTACCGTTGCCGGTCACAAAAAGTCTTAGAAACATCATGGTATTCGAAAATTCATAGTTTTTTTGCGGTCACTAATTCCAATAAAGTTAGCTCACTAACCGATAAGAGGTGACTTTCAGCCATTAGAACAATCATCATCCCATCATCGTATTGGTAAGGACAACACTGAGCTACGAGGCCGATCCAAACTGCCTAGCATTAGCCATCATAATGAACAGTCGTTTGCCTAATCGCAGCGACCTGCAGCTCGTTTCAAATCGCTGCTTTGCCTAATATCGAAAAGCTTGTAACTCCCGGAGACGCTCGCAGCGATGTGGTAAACGTTTGACTGAGAAACAACAACTAACAAAACTACTAAAATTGTGACATGAAGGGTTTATATATATATATTATATATATATATATATATATATATCTGGATTTCACCTCTCCCTGTGGAAGAGGTACTGCTAATTTCCCGAGAATCCACTTAGGAAACCCTAATCCTCACTCTTGAAAAAAAACCTAATTTGCAAAGCAGAATGATAATTTGAGAGTCTTTTAACTTGATAAGAGCCGATGAATGATTGTTCTGTTCGTATGCCTTTCGGATGGGGTCATAAACCCAGGATACCCAAAAAGTCACCACAGATGCTGGCTAACACAAAGCCATGTAGTTCGCACGTCGATCTTTTATGCTATGTTGCGCCATACAGATTCACATCGACAAGATTTGTTCAAGCGATATACTAATAAATGTTGTCTCTTTTACAAATCATCATATGGCATATCGATAGACCGAAATCGCTAATGAAAATCATCATCGTAAGTCGATACTTCCTTGTGAAATTTTCTCACGCATCATCCGCCTCTTTCCTACCATCCTGTTGTTCAGCTGTATCACGTGCTTGCCTGTGGTGATACACTAATCACATGCAGTCAGCTGACGATAGGCATTTTAACGGTTGTCGCAAATCACTTGAGTTGAGTTTGACCTTGATAAGTTTGCTACTAAACCTGATAGCTGTGATAGAATTCAATAACTGGAGTTGAAATTGGCAGAATCAGCGAGGAATCACTTTTGAATGTGTGATGTAAACAAAATCTCCGAGGTCAAATAAATTCAGTGTCACTCCCCATACCATAAACAGTGTTATCTATTGCCCAGTTGCCCACATTTTTGACCCGGTGGGCTGTAGGTGGATAATTTCCGGTGCACAACAACGATCGAACTTGCTGCCCACTTCCATGTAATCAATGGGGCAGGATTATACTAGCAACTTACGATCGGAGGCATGCAAGAACGATAGGAATATTCACAAATGAACTGCATGATGATCATTGTTCACAAAAGGGATCATCCGCTACTAGACGTACTTCGATTAGATGTGTTTCCCCTAGTATACGAACGTGTCAGATAAGGCCTTTTCGATCAATAATCACGTGCCATGCACTGGCATGGGATCAATGATTCGAATTACCAACATGCCCCTCGGAAATAAAAAAATGTCAGTTAGTTGATCAACCAGAATGACAAAAATAACTCCTTTTAGCGTCTAAGTCGTTGCCACAGATCGAACGATGTGCATTTACGAGTTCTTTCCGTTTGTGATATTGATGTTGGCCGTTATGCTTGCTTCAGTTAGTGATCAGTAGTCGACATTTATAGACCGATATCCTGGTAGACACATTCCCAATCAGTTCCTCTTTAGACTGTGAGTTAGGACTGCACCGTTTGCTATCCCACGTGCTTTCATTGCCAAGAATTTGTTTACAGTCTTCCGTTCGTAATCAATGCGATTCCGGAGATACTTTCAATAACGACCATAAAATCATCGTTGGGTGGGTGTCTCAGATTCCGAATTGGCTAATAACCAGGAATGACCGCCAAAAGACAAGGCACATCAAAACACTCAGGTGATAAATTTCTAGGTACTGTCTTCCTGTGACGAAAGCATTCCTAATGAGGTCCGATCCCAATTCCAAAGCTCGCCTCTCTGTCGTAGTTAAACAAAAGGTAACGGATGAACCCTTAGTCCAAACCTACCACAGAAAGCTTACAAAACGCGACAGTGTCTTTACCGGCATCCGCGAAAGAGCGGTGCACGAGCCACATGGAGAGGCAACGCTTATCCGAAGGCCGTACGAACCGAGCAGCTATGGAACAGCCAACGAAAAGCTACGAGAGACAGAATCGTCGTGCTACTTTGCAGGTCGGATGGATTGGTTAAAAGCACAGAGTGGAGTTCATTAAGCAAATCCTTAAACTCGGCTTCAGGTGGGTTCAGCTTCCACAACCATTGCCCATGTAACAAAGTGACCGAGTTCGGTTTCCAAATGACAGCAACATATAATGAAAAAGAAAGCGAGAAAATACTATAAAATAATAAGTCGAACAAATACACAGAAGATTTTAATTACAGAAAAACCCACTGCATGTAGCTTTTTAGTTAGTCCACTGATTCGGGGTTTAGAAATCCTTCTGCCATATCACCAACTGACCAGCTCCAACTACCAACTTCCTCGAACAACAAGAGCGTATAACTAGGCAGTCGTTGTATGGGCATGCGCAAAACGTGACCCAACCACAGCAAACTGCAAATTTAGCGTCCGTCGAGAAAAAAACTTGTCGTTTAATTGGGTCTTCAGTTAGTGGTACAGCATCACTCCCATATTCAGTGAGATAGTTTTTGTCTGAGCGATCACCAATGGCGCTATTCTCACACGGGGATAGGGTAATTTTCGTAATCAGATCGCCTGCAGAAGATGAAAGGAACAACCCTGGCAAGCTTAATAGAATTTTCGTTGAGAAATATTAGAGAATATCTACGTTCCATAGATCCACGATTTCTGTCTTCCTCGATCGTGTGCTGATGCTTACGGCCCGCGGAATTCCGGTCGCTTCCTCAACATCTGCGAACGAACAGCAGAAATGAAGTTCCTCTTGACGGCCCTTTTTTATCCGAGTTCGTCACGAGAGCTAGTGTTCGTCAAAGTTGTTCGCCCGATCGTCTGAACAACATCGTAGAAATGTTTGGGATGGGTTTTGCGCCTTCAAATTTTACACTGCTGTTACACGATCGGGTTGGCTCGAAACCCGATCTTGTTCTTGCAGAGGGAAACAGATGAGTAACGTGAATAGCTTTAATTATTTCGGTAGTTGTACCTCATCTGGGAGTCATACATCTGATGGAGTACCTTCCCGTAAAGAGAACGCTCCATTGGCAATGACCGATTAAGGACATCTATGTGACCGAATATTGAGTATGCAAAGCAGTAGGGATTTCGGTACTGCCATAAGGCTCCAAAATATGACCAATTCGAGCGGACATTACGGAAAGACTTTCGGTGTTTGGCCACTGTCGTCTTCGTGATATTTGTGGAATATAGTGGGAGAATTTTGTGAGTAACTGAGAGGACAGGATAAGGGTATTGGGTCCCACGAGTGAACCTTTAGAACGGGCACTAAATTTGCAGTTTGCTGTGGTTGGGTCATGTTTTGCGCATGCCCACACAACGACTGCCTAGTTATACGCTCTTGTTGTTCGAGGAAGTTGGTCAGTTGGTGATATGGCGGAAAGATTTCAAAACCCCGAATCAGTGGACTAGTTGACCCAGGTAAAAAGCTACATGCGGTTGCTTTCCTGCATTTGAAATCTTTCTGGTGTGTATTCGTTCGACTTACTATTTTGCAGTATTTTCTTGTTTCCTTTTCAGTGTATGTTGCTGTGAGATGGAAACCGAACTCGGTCACTTTGTTCCCAGGGTAATGAGTGCAAAATCCGGACTGAACCGAACCTGCTGCGTCAGTCAACGTTGATCTAGAGGATAGTGATTCAGAACAATCATGTCCGTTGTTAAATACTATGACTGACTTTCATTTACGTTTCTTAATTTTACTTTCCCCTTCGTTTGCTTCCCTAACGGTGTAGCGTTTCATGGAAGTGCCTATTGGGATTCACTAGTTGTTGGCCAATTCCTTTTCGTAGATGATCTCAGAAACTCATATCAGCCGGCTTTTGTTGAAAATTCAGTACTTGTTCTGTACACACGATTTGAAATGTCGGGCAGTGATCAAAGAGCCGCATACGGCTACAGCACATGCGTAGGTTTATTGCTTGACTGCGATGCATAGAAGTCACCCGTAAGTGGTCATAAATGCGCGCATTTGGATGCGTTCTCTTTCCCCAAGTCGTACACCGTCGGGCTCAGGGGGACTTCACGTGCTTTGGACACGTTTATCGAGCAGTGGGTCCAGAGGTGCAAGCAAAATCACCACTCGGTGATGCGAATCGGGCTTGGGTCGTGGATTTGCACCCAAAAATCATGAGTTGACCGGCATACCACCTGACCCGGAAAACGGCGAAGTTATGGAACCTGCAACGAGAAGAGGAGGATTAAAATTTGAACGACTACATGTGGCTGATCTAGCTGGACTGCTTTCGACAAAGGGTTCAAGAAGCGTTCGCGACAAAGTACTATAAGAGTGAAATCTCTGTCCCTCTAATAACTGTACAAAAATGTTTTGATTCGACACAAGGAGCTACGTGTCACATATAAACGGAAAATCCACTCAGGCGTTGCACATCCAAAATCATCAGAGACTGTAGAACGTACTGACAAAAATGTGGACAAAATACCACCAAAATGAACATATCATCCATTCACGCTCGTAACGATTCGAATGGGATTCTGGTGAGAAACTAAGAAATGAGCTCACTAGTATAGGGATGGTTAGATAGGAGAGTACCAGGTACGCATACATGAAGAGTGGCAATAACTGCGAAACCGGCTTTGTGATTCCGGGGCAACCTTGTTCATCCATCAGTGTACGAAACATACCGCTGAGAAAAATACCACTAACTTTTGTCGATCGACCAATAGCACACCAAGTCTTAAACAGTCCGAACTGCTGTTGTCGAGAGCCTCGAGAAATCAGGATAAGAATTCACGCACCACAGATTTTCGCATAATACACAACTAACTGGCGATTGTCATAATCCCCACAAAGATGAGAGTAATCAAGGGTAATAGGTGAATCAATTAATTTGGTGGGTCACTTCAGTGCTGCGCATTTCGATGACCCGACAAGACTCCGCATACTTACGAATCGGCCATCTCAACCCGAAAGGCGCGGGTTTGGGGCAATTGGCAGCTATTTTTCCTGTAAATAATTTATTATGATTTCACTAACAAAAAAAGAAGTAAAAGATAAAGAGAAGGAGGAAAATTTTTTTTACCGTCTCGTTCTTTATCTCGGGATTCGCTTTAGGTTCACCTTTACTATTCAGGAAGTGCTCTTTTGAAGCTGCATTGGTGAGACCGACCGCAGAGTAAACCATAGTTGGATGAGATTCATTCTCCCGTATTCCACTTGAATTTTGTTCTATCAAATCACTCTTGAACCATTTAGATTTGGTAACGCAAACATATCTAAGGGACACATCAACACATGCGGGGCTGGAATCTCCAGGATTTTATTCCATCAATTGAAGCTGAGAGTAATTTTAACGATTGATCGTCATCCCTAAGTCTGACCTTAACATGGCAGTGTGAAATCCTTAACCAGTAAATTTGGTCGTGCCTAGTTTCCGAGCTAGCGCACACATAGGATAACTTCGGACACAGAAACGAAATTGTTGTTCGCCAAGATCAATGCTTCATTTTTAATTGAAATTCGTTTCTTTTTTTCTCAGCTGCTAATTCACTCGGCACGATCGTCTCCATTGCACTGTCTAGTTAACGATATTGCGAGTATAGAAGCAACAAAGATCAGCACGATAACATTAAACTAATTATCAAATATAATGGATCGCTTTTTTACGCAGATGATGTGGCATCACGGTCACTCGTCCTAACAGCGCACTTGGTAACACACACGATAGTGCAAACCATAATTTACTCGTATTTGGCTGTAAAAACGCGCCTTGAGAAAGACTGCCCACGTTAGTCGAAACGTTGGCGCGTTACATCTAACAACAACGCTGTGTTATTAACATTGTATCATTCATATAATTTAATCACTATGACAATACATAAGACAATCTGCCCACGAATGGGGGTTGGGAAAAACAGTGCTGCTAGTCACGGATTGGTACAGTTTATTGGTAAACACATGGCCATTTTTATTTACAAGAATTTTGTTCTGTTCACGAAAGAACACGTAATTAGCAGAATTCACTCGGACAACAGTCATAGATTGCAGCGCGCACTGGGATAACGGGTGACGATGTTCAAGAGAAAAAAACGGGCATTGCAAAAGTCGTTTTTGCAAATCCAGATGGCGAATGAGTTACACGGACATTATGCGTATCAGACGGTCACAACTGGAACAGGCTAGACTGAACAAATGTTTAGACCGGAAACAAGGAATCAATCACTAAAAGATACAAACAGACAAGGAGAGCAAGATGATAAACGTCGAACTCTCAAAAGAATTGAGAAATTAAACAGTGAAGCTTGGCAAATTTTCAACGAATGAATAATGTTCGAACCGATTCGCCTGTTAGAATGCAATCTGTTCATGTACGTGTGATATGGTGTGCGTAAAAACTGAGAACGTGCATCATAACAGATCGGCCAGTTTCACATTTCACTCTTTTTATCTTGCGAATAAGCGAATCAAGTAAAATACTGTCGTAACAGGTCCAGCTTCTCGGCAAACAAATGACAAAGGGAACTAAAACTGTCCAAACCATGATTCTTGAGCAGCTGAACAAATGCGGGAACGTCTGTGCACTGAAAGTCTTGCAAGATCGATGGCGGATCGGCAGTAACGCGTTCGGCTAGTTCCACTTCCGGTGACAAGGTAGGACTATCATTTACGTTCCGGGAGTCACCCAACGCTTTGACAGCTGCCCTTCTCCGTGACTTGCGATCCCCACCACGCTGAGACGTTTTCAGCCGATACTTGGAAGATATCGTATGACAAACGGTGAACATGTAGAAACATAAACATTGCAGATGGTACTCCGGAGGTTCGGACATTTCCAATTGTAAGGCACACGACGGAAGATTTTTTAGGATTTGCACAACTCGTTCTGTCATCAACAAATCCTTTAGTATGCTCATCAATCCGGATAACGATAGCACGCCTAAACGCAAACAGATAAGAGAAAATGATCTGAGGAAGACAACGCGATTTATGTCCCGTACGAACTAATCGCCATTCACGAGGAGAAAATACGGACGGATGAACTACACAAGTTAAAAACATTTACAAAACGTAGTCGCATGATCGCATCGATCAAATGGAAGAACGAGCTACGAAAGTCGGTGGGATTGCGATAGCAATACCGCGTAGCCGACCGATTCCGATTAGCAAATGAATAGGTCGTATAGATAAAAAAAAACTGTTTCACCCGCACACAGATTGGACATTGAGTATACTTCCACTTCGTTAGTACTTACTTACCTCGCAGATGGGAGTGAAAACCACACGAATATCACTTAGCAATAGATGTATCCTATATTTTGTTCTTGTTGAAAATGGCTGTGAATCTGACAATGAGTGATGAGTAAAACAAGTACAAACATTTACACACAAACGGTGATCGATAGTCGATCACCCGTAGCAGATCCGATATCTATCCGAGTCACCGGGCTGATATCATTCGCGTGAATTAGGTAACTCTCAGCCCAGAGGAATTTTTCCCACTCTCAGGCACTAGCTTTACTGCATCAATGACGAAAAGAATTGAGTTGGCCGAGATTTCGTACTGGCCTAGATCTCCGATCATTTTGTGGGTTAACATGGACATGCGCGCAAAAGTAGGTTGAAACACGGAACAACGAAATTAGCAATACGCAGCATATAGAAGCTAAGCAAATCAACTTATTGGTTAAAATACCTCCTGAATTTGAATCCAAAGAAAGAAGAAACGTAAGCAACAGGCAAGATAGTTTGGAATGGAGTTTAAACACGACTACCAGTTAGAAAACGTATACACGCAACATAAGGAACTAAAAAACGAAGACTTGACTGAATGTGAAGATTGCGTGCGCTTGGGAGGAATGATGTTACAACTTACCTTCGGTTATATTCGTAAGTCAGTTCACTTTTTATTAATTATTATGTCACTAATTACAAGCAACGGGTATCTTTGGGACTTAAGAGATTATGCGTTGATGAGCTTTTGTCGTTAGTGCCGAAAACCAGTCCAGTGTCGCTGGAATGATCGTGTTCCCTCGCCCTATGCAGCACAAATGAAAACAAAAACTGAAAACTAAGGACCATGTATCTCCAGTGTGAAGACTGCTTTTATCTGAATTCATTCGGCAGTATGACCAGTGGGAGGGGTTTTTGATTTTGACTAATCAAGTTCAACAGAGTAAAAAGCGTAACACTTACTGAGGTTGGCCACTTGCATGAAGATAAGGCGATGGACAAGGCTGAGACAAGCAATCAAATCTCTGACTACCACAGGGTCACGCAACTCGTCCTGGGCGGTTGGCAAACGGAGGCGTGCAAAATACCATTCGACCGCGGTTCGTGCTTGGCCGACAATGGTGAACCACATGGGCGAGTCACTTTGTCCCCGATCCGTGATTGAGTGTTGACAGAATTTGAGCAACGAGACCCTGACTTGATTTAGTCGAAAGTCCACAGTTTGTACGATTAGATTTCGTGACATTTTCAGTGGGCTAGCAGCAACACGTTGTCCCGGATTGACTAAGAATGCTTCTGGTAGACGACGTGTAATTTGTTTAACTGCCGTGTAAAGCGTGTTGATGTACGCGGAATTCTAATGACAGGCAGAAAGAAACAGGAGAAATTAGCTGAGAACGAAATGACGATTTTTGTGTTAAATTTCAGGTCCCGGCTGTAATAGGGTTTGGCGAAACATCTTCGTCAAGACTAGCGCATTATTAGGTTCTTACGAGGGTATTTCCAACAACAACAACAATGTGACGGGATCCAAGTTCAACGTATACACCACTAGCGTAAAGTTATCATTTATCCAAGAATCCAGCATCACGAGATCGAACAATCTCGCAACAGACATGGATGAAGTGGCTTCACCAAATACATTCCGCTGCAACCGTGAATGCACTGAAATATGCACAAGTACAGCCGAATTTGATGGGTAAAAAATATCCACTGTCGAAATCTTGAAGGCTTTAGTACATCATCAAATACCTGAAATTGATTTACAAGTTTCCTTTGTTATATCTGTCTTTAGACTGTAATTAGACCCGTGATACATGAGTGACCATGGTTGTCTGGGTAAACGCGACCGAACATAAAAAACCAAACCCTTCTGGAACACGGAAATTATCGAAAGCAATTTTGGAAGGCTATTAAACTTTCTCCTAGCATGCCTCCACAAAAGAGTACAAACTCCCCTATCCAGCAAGCACATCCATTTTAATAAAAATTCTATCCGTGATTAGGCATGTTGAGGATAAATGTTCGTTAACAGGGATCTACTGAACATGCTTGACCATGAACAGAAAAATTTCGTTGACGGACGATTATCGATTACATCAAAGGTATCAAGGTCAATTGGGCGTGTTCCGTTACCGTGATAATTAAAAAAGGTGCTAGAAACAGCAAAACCTATTGGTAACGCAACGTATTGGATAGAGAATGGCTTTCTAGTTAAAATTTTCCCTCTCTTTTAATCAACCTGACTCTTCTGTCTCCAACCCAATCTGTTTGCCCCTCCTGCCTACCCATAGTATCTCCATTGATAACACGCCCGATACTCGCAACGGTTTATTGTCAAATAAGTAGTAAATGTAGTAAAAGGTTTTTATTCTGCTAGCTCACATTTTTTTAAGCCTCGTCAGCCTCTG